>BGNK01002308.1:59023-106450 GCA_003297005.1 Symbiodinium sp. clade A Y106 | reverse complement strand
GTTGTGTGGTTATAGGGATTGGGTTTGTTTTTCCGGCCTTGTGTGAGGGTGTTTTCGGCTTCAGGGTTTCAGGGCTGTTCTGGTGTGGTTCAGGGTGGAGTTTCCCCGTACCCTAAACCTTAACCCTAAACCCCTCTCTGTTACCAGGAAGGACCCCTAAACCCTAAACCTTAACCCTAAACCCCTCTCTGTTACCAGGAAGGACCCCTAAAAACTAACCCTAAACCCTAAACACCTCTCTGTTACCAGGAAGGAGTCCTCCAGCTGCCCGCCGCCGCCGCCCTTCGCCTCGCAAAGCGCCCGGCACCTCGAGAGCTGGGGAGTGCTTCTTGGCCTTTGCTTTTTGGATCTTCTTGGGTGTTTTTTAAGGAATTGAAGTTTAAAGCTAGGCTATATCATAATAGGGATCTGTGGTAAATAATATGGTTTCTTTAACAATTTAAGTTACCAGAAGAAGGGTTCAGGGCTGAAGGCTTCTTGGCTTTTGCTTTTTGAATCTTTGGGATTTCCGTTTAACGGGGTTCTTTAAGGCTGCTATAAGGAGCCCGGGCTTTGTCAGTTCGGGGCTGAAGTTTCTATATGAGTTCGATGGTTTAGGGGCTCGAATCCGATGGCTTTGGGTTGACGCTTGAGAGTCGCTGCGGCTGTTGTCATCGATTGCTAGGGCTTGGGCTTGGGGCTATGACCGACTGTTGGAATCTGTGCTGCAGTTCTCGGGCTTTTGCGCCGCATAGTTTTGAGTTTCAGGACGGGTCTTGCCGAATGAAAGTTTGGAGCCAACGAAGGTTTCGGGTTTAGGACCTTTACTGTAGGACGTAGGGGAGTGTGTGTTTGGGTAGTCTGGGCCGCTGGCCAACGAGGCCTCTTGCAGCAAGGAGTTCGACCACACAAGCCGATACTGTGAAAAACACGACCTTTTTGGAGCCGAAGCGACATTTGCCACTATGGGCTATTAGACCCTAAAGATCCCTATTAGGACCCTATTAAGGGTAGATTAAGGTACCCCTAAGGTTTAATAGCCCAAAGTGGTGATCAGTAACCATAAGCTTCTGACACCCTCGACTCTAAACCTTTAGCCTTAAAACCCCGAAGCCGTAAGCCCTGAGCGAAAAGACTTCGAGAGACCCAAGGTGGAGGTCCCGGTCAACGGGGTCGCCAAAGGCATCGAAGCCGCGGAAGCTGCGCTGTCCGCCTCCGGAAGTCGGAAGATCCTGAGCAAACTCGGGAGGGCCTTAAAAATTAGAATAGGGTTTTGGGGGATATTATACTATACTTTTAATAAGGAACCCCCCAAAAATTTTTTGGGTTTCTTGGATTGTTGGGAAGGTCTTATCGGAGTACTTAGGTTTAGGGCGGTTCAGGGTTTCGGCTTCCTGTTTAGGGTCAGCATCAGAATTCTCGAATTATTTGGGTTTAGGGTTGCGGGTTGGGCTTCGGAAAATTTGTATAGCACGGTTAGGGCTTCGGGTCCCTGGCAATATTTGTTGTACTTCGAAGGTTTCCGAGCTCAGGCTGCCGCGCCGGATTACAAGCCTTGGGGATGTGGGATTTTCCGAAAATTTGGGGATACCTTACGTCGGGGTCAAAGTAATAAGGATCCTACTTTTTAGGGTGCTAGATTAGGGTCCCCTGTTTTCGACCATGTAGAGGGCGTGTAGGAGTTCAAGTGGAAGTTTCAGCGACATCGGCCTCGAGGAGCAAGCAGCTGTCAGCCCGCACTTTTTTTGGCTACCCTGCTTTGCGGACCTTTGTAAGAAGGATTTACTGCTTACTTGGAGGATCATCGGACTTAGTAAGTAGGTTACAAGTCAGGCAACTATAGTTATATCCACATATAACCGAAATTAAAGGCACAAAAACCCAACTGGCAAAGTCCCATGATCCTCCAAGTAGTGTCTAGAGTCTAGACTGCAGGTGGAGGCCCGGGTCTTCGGAAGCTCCCTTGCACTTGGGCTTACCTCACCGTTGTACGTACTTGGATCAATACAGGCGCCTGAATAATCAGCCGAGGCAGCCCGAAGGAAGAGTATTACTGGTACTGGTTGTTCAGACCCTTTGTAGGTTAGGGTTTCGGGCTTTGGGCCTCCATCAAGGAAGAAGCTGCTGGCCATTCCGCTCTTGCTTGCCATTGGAACGCTGCTGTGGAAAGTGCCCAGTGCGGGCTCTTTCGTGTACGGCCTCGGTGTGAGCATGCAGCTTTGAGGCAAGTCAATTGTGGCTTTAGAGTTCATGATTTTAGGCTGTGGAGTTTGGGTCGGGTTGGATTCGTGAACCCTCAGCTATGTGAGTATTCAGGTGTCTTGCTGCTTGGCCTCCGACATCTCACGACATGTGCAAACCATCAACCGTCTCACAGGCCTGAGGGCCTTATATAGGTTCACAGCAATTTTCCCGGTGTCTGTTTGGCCAGAATCATTATGTGAGCCTTCCTCAGTACATGTCCTTTGTACCTCGTACACATTTCGGTTTTTACCGCTGTATGGCTTTTGTTTAAGCATCACTGCTGTGATGAAGCTGCTGCTGCTTCTACCATCGCTGCTGGTGTTGGTTGTTGCTGGTGCGCTGGTAGCGGTGGTGGCGGTGGTGGTAGTGGTGGTTGCGTTGCTGGTGCTTCTGATATTCCAACATTATTCCAAAGCTGGGTTTAGCTTTGGAGCCGGAGGCCCGGAGACTTCAGACGCCAAGTTTTGCCTTGCCTTCGAACTGGCACATCCCTGAAGCAGAAGAGAGGCATAGATTTCCTCATGGTACTTTGGAAACACCTCTGGTTCTGCGGGTCCATACGAGGAAACGGGCGCGAGTCAGAGGAATTTAGTTTCAACGAGCAGGAGCAGCCGGTCATCTTGCATGCGGAAGACCACAGCCTTTCTGCAAGCGTCAACTAATGCCAGGACTCGCACAAACACCCTGGTAACGCCAAACATAGATCGCCGAGGTACTTGAGCGCCTTCGTCTTGCCCCCACCCTTGATCGTGGTCCTCGCCCTCGTGATCCTCATCTTCGGAGGCCGAATCAAAGTGTCCTCGGAATTGAACTCAAGTCAGGCTCTGCGGGGACTCGTGTGCCATGCTTAATTATGAGCTCTGCGCGTAACCCTCAGCCTCCAGCCCTACAGGCTTTCATTCATCCAAGAATTCAAACAAATCCCCATCGGACCTTTCAATACCCTAACTATAGGTGGCAGTTTGGGAAGCTTTTCAATTTCCCTTTATTCATAAATACGTTCAAGGGCCCCCAAACTAGAACCCAGCTAAACAAAAGGTCCGGAGGCCAACTGTTCCAGAGGCCCTGCACCATCTCTGAGCTCCAAGGGCTTTGCGCTTGGCTTGGGCTTGAGTGCCTTGGGAAGTTATGGTTTCGGGTTTAGGGGTAGAGGGTTTAGGGTTTAGGGTCTGGGGGTTAGGGTTGCGTGCCTTGGGAAGAGCTCCGTTCTGCGAGTTACTGTGTTTTTGGCTTCTTGCTTTGGTAGACAACGGGCGTTCTCCGGGGTAGGACTTTAGGAAGTAAGGTTTACACTGAGGGTTGGTTTGGTAGACAACAGGAGTTTTCGGAAGCAAGGTTTACAGAGTGAACGGCAGGGTTTCGTGTCTAGGGAAGTCTAGGGTTTCTGGTTCAGGTCGGTCGTCCTTTCCTGAGAGGATAAAGCGGCTCGTTCCACTAGAGGCATAATTCAGCCTTTTTCCTGCATCCTTGGCAATAGGTCGCAGGGTGGTGTTCTGGAGTCTGGAGCTTCGAAAATGGTCCTAGAACTGCTACCGCGGAAGCTCCAGACAGGCTTGCCATGGTTTTCACTTTGTGCATTACTGCTAGTGCGATTATGATAGCAGCAGCAACAATCCAAAATTTGGTAGACAGGGTTGCGGCGGTTGGGGATTCCGGGTCGTTTGGCTTTCCAAGTTGCTTTCGGAAGCTCTGGACTACGTAGGCGGTCTGCTGGCTTAGCTAACATTAGAACTGGCTTTTAATTTGAAAGTACATTCTTGGGACGTATATCTTTGGTCTGGTATTCCAGCCGCCTAGCCTGCCTTGGGTTACGGCAGAGAGAGAGAGAGAGATGGAGATATCTTTGGTCTCTATCGAAACGTTTGGACCTGTTTGGGCATGCTCATTGAAGCAGAGTGTTAGGGGGTGGGGTTCTGCATTGTGATCACGATATGGTTGTGCATCAACCAAGACCCAGGATCGAGCACTGTTAGTTGAACTCCAGACCTCCAGTACACCCTCACCCGGAAGGGGGCCGGGTCCAAAGGCGCACTGAAGCAGCTCCTCGCTGGTCGGCCCCAACCGTCGCTGGTCACTTGCGACGGGCTCAACCTGGAAAAGGCAGGGAAGCTGCTCGCTCAGGCATGACAGGAAGCCAACACTCGTCGGAACTAAGCCAAACTCAGACCCTGGCTAGCACTGTCGAGCTAGAACTCAACCCGTGCTATGAAGAGAAGCTCACCGAACGAAACCACCCCGGAGTCTTTGCTCAGAACGACTGAAAGACCCCAGTGCTTGCCAGGGAGAGGCAACAGTTGCATGGCGGACGACCTCAACCGTGCCCGCAGAAGAGGCTGCAGTCACTGCACAGCTCGGGCCTGTTCGGCCTTGCTTTATGCAGCGCTCTAGCCGAATCATGGCACGAGATCCCGAAGATAATAAGATAAAGGAAATCAAGACGCGGCTCTTTTAGTGCCTCAAGCCTTGCAAAATCTCGCAGCCCTGTTTGTATGGGAACTCTGATGCGCTAATCCTTTGGGAGTTTTCGGGTTTTGGAAGCAGTTGTTTGGTGGCTTCTGAACAGTAAGTAGCTATGAACTATAGGGGTACCTTATCTAGGGAGGCGTATAAGGAGCGCTGTACGATTTTCGGATCCATTTTTGGGTCCCTTCTTTTCTGCAAATTCCGAATACCATCCTAAATCCTGAACCAAGTACTACCTTGGGCTCTAAGCAACCTGAGCCGCCGTCGAAGGTGGCGCAGCAAGTAAGGGATGCAGCAGCAGAGGATCAGGACCCGTCCTCGGCTTCTTTGGGCGGGCTTTGTCTTTAGAACAGAAACAGAAGCAATTGCAAAGCTTAAAAGCAATCATGATCCGACCGTTAATGCGATAGAGACAGAGAATGAGATGGAGGATGAGAGCCACTCGGGTATTGATGCCATCGGAGTTGGGAATGGCGGTTCATGAAATTCGGTGCACGCCCGTGATGCAAGTGGGCATGTCATTATTCATTGCTAATTATTCTTTTCCGGATATGCGCGACAATGGTGATCCTTGTTAGTGTTGTGAGGACTGGTGAGGGGGATACTTCCGATCACTTGATCATTGATGGTGCATACCCCCGCAGCAGCTGGCCCTGATACCAAGCGAGAAAGCTCTACCTCATTTTTCTATTTTCGGAAACTCCCATATGCAGGATGGGGAAAGCCTGAAGAAGCTGGGAAAGAAGCTGCGCATCAAAGCCGTTGCCTTGAGCATGGCCCTGAGTAGCAAGTCCGAGTTTTAGGAAGTCTCCGAAGCTTCTACCTTGCAGTCGTTTGGGTTCTGATATCTCGGAGCAATTCTCCAAGTTTAGCCTCTGGTCATGCTTGGGCTAGTATTGCGAGAGCAAGTGGTATCGTATTTAGGGCTTCCGGCTCGACAGATGGAGGCTTGGCTTGCTGTAGAAACCTTTTTTGCAGGGGGTTGGGCTGTGTAGCTTCAGGCAGATAATTGCAGATCTCAGCGCAAGACCCTCCACATGCATCCAGTTGCTAGCTGTTTCACGCGCGCGGCGCCTGAAGCCCTGAACCTTGAACAGTCGGCTGTCTCAGTTGCTTTGCCACTGATGTTGCTAGAAGGAAGTAGAAGCTCACCTCACGAGGCTTATGGACAATTCCCAAACCCATACTGTCGCCCTCAATAACGCCCCGTACTGAGGTGTCGTGGCAGCTCTTCTCATCGTCGTGATGTGCAGGTGGAGCGGGGAGGTTTGTGAATCATGCTCGTTTCTGTCGGGCTTCAAGCGTTTCCTGCATCAGACAAACCAGTCGGCTGAGTGCTTGATGGCAGACTGCAATCCTGTCCGCATTGTTTCTTCCTTCCGGAAGTTCCAGGCCAAAGTGCTTCGGACCTGCGCTTGATGCCTTCTCAGCCTTCCGTGCAAGAGTGTTCTATGCCTACATCCCGATGGCCGCCCCTATGATGCTCGCAGACACGTAAGGCTGCAACATGTCGAATGGCTCTTCCAGCACAGGAGACCAAGGAGTGCCTGAGATCTGTCTTGCGGCCCACATCAGCCAACCAAGCATTCATGCTTCAGGTGGCCCATTTTGGTGGAGTGGATCGAGCACAATGCCCCTACCTCGGGCCACCGTGGCTGGGCTGCAGCGCAAAGTGCTGCTGGTATGATACAACCTGACAAGCAGACATGCTGTGTTATTTCGTATACACACAACTACACACCAGTGCATAAATGTACATGTACACATCTGCTCATATGCGGCACGTTTTTGGACAAATGCAGAATAGAAGTTGTCGCCGACAAAGCTTGCATTTCCTACTATGCGCCGAAAATTCTCCACCCTGAAGCGCCCAAGTCCAGACCCCAAGCGATCTGAAGCGAATGACAGAAGCCAAGGCTTGTTGATCCTGGGAATGTCTTCTGGCACCTTTGGATGCAGCCAGATGCTTCGAACGATTGCAAGAGCCGTCACCAGCCCGTGAGCCACTGCGCAAACTGATCCACCCACAGTTATGACGACGCCAGGGGCCATCTGCATGGCTGATAGATGCTGCATGCCTTGGGCGTGAGCCTGAAAGTTCAACTCTTCAAGCACCTGGCGAGGCATTGCACTGCGGCTGATGAACTTCGAAGTTCTTCAGCAGGGGGCACGTCGGGAACCTTGTCCTGTTTCGGCGCTGCTTCCATGGTGGCTGTTTTTTGCTTTGCTCTCGTTCTTGTTGTCGCGGCCGTTGCTTTGCAAGATCTTTTTGCTCTGCCAGACATTTCACTGGTTAATGAATCTACAGTGTGCGAAATCGCAACATGATCGGACATGTTTCTGTGTGTTGTATCGTACAGATGCAGCTGGCCACAATGCGAAATGCCGCTGAAACGCTGATGGAAACACATATATATCCTCTGTCGTGTGTGTGTGTGTGTGTGCGCGCGGTGTGCCTGCGTGCGTGCGCGTGTGTGCCCACGTCATCAATGATGTTTGGCAGCTAAACCTGTGCTGAGCACTGATCCGGTGGGCAAACCCACATGAATCCACACCGAGGGAGATTCTGAGATGCGTCGCTTTTTTTGTACTGCTTTAGTTTTGCGATCTCTGTTTTGGGCTCCAAGCTTGGAGTGATCTGTGCAATTTGCCGAGATCTGGACGAGTCCTGGTTGCGGTGGGATTAAGCTTTGTAACATGTCATTTGACCGATGCACTTGCAATGATGAGGCCGACGCGGAAGCCCGGAACTGTGAAGCTTTTTGTTCTACACGGATCTAGCAGCCCAACACGGGATCTGACATGCTTCCTGTGGCCGTCCTACGAAGGAAGTTTGTGCTAAACGACGATATGGTTGTTTGCGGCATGTCCTCAGATGCCACCGAATTTATGTTCGCGGCCCCGAAAGGGAGCCCCAATACAGAACCCTATAGTACCCTTAAAGGTACCCCGAAAGGAACCCCTTAAAGGAACCCCTTAGGTGCTGCCGGCGCGTCTGGCAGGTGCCAGTGGAGGTCCTGCCAAGGCTGCCGGAGTCCCAGCCTTTGGAATCACTCTTGCCGCTACTAATATAGGGGCCTTAATAATTACTTACTATTTTGGCGGGGGGTTTCCTTGTTACAATTAGTATAATTGTAGTATAGGGGCCTTCATAATTACCTATACCATTTTGGGGGCTCCTTATCATAGTTATAGTATAAAATAAAGCCTATAATTATTATTAACGCCCCTACATTACTGCTGCTGGTCCGAGGCCCATTGGTTCCTGGCCGTCAACACGCGAGCATCCGCAGTTTCAGCTGCAACTGCATTCTTCATACCCACGGTGGGCATCGTGTGCCTAGGACGCAACAGACTTTGAGAGGATACCAGCATGGAGCGACACCCGCCACAAATCGACACACGAAGTTCAATGCACTTTGTCCATCCAAAGTTTCTCGCGATTCAGACGTGGAAACCCAGGCAAAAGATCGCATATCACCTGGAAGTGAAGAAGGAGGCCAGCACCTGTCCCTCTTCGGCGAAGCTTCTGCATAACTGTCCCCAGTTCGTTCTTATATTGCGGAGACTACGTGCTGTTCGCTGTTGTGTGATGTTGCCGTTTTCGGCAGACCCCAAACTTGCACGAGGAAGTGAATACTTTGAGGTACCATTGGCATCTGCCTTCGGTGTGCCGATGGAAGAGATGCTGCACTGCGCCTTTCGGACTCTCATGTTTTGTCTCCTCTTTGCTCTCACGCTGTTCTTTTCGTGAGTGTTTAAGGATTTGTGTTGTCCCTGTCCCCTGGGGTTCTCTAGTGGGCCCTATAGACTGCATACCCAGTGTTTCGGCAACGGCTGCTTTGCCGGTGCTTGGGGCCAAGTCTCGTCCAGAAGTGTCGTGAAAGTGTTTTAGTTTTAGTCTTAGACTGCGACAGGTCGCTTGGGTGGATGCCTGGGCTCTCCAAATCTCCACGGCCTTCGTCTTCCTCGTGCTTAGTGTGCAGGCTGCGAGAGTGCTCAGCCGCAGTCTGCCAACACCCAGCAGCCCAGCCGCTGGCCTCGCCCTTGCGTGTGTGCGGGCATGGATCGTTGGAGCAGCCAGCACTGCGATGCTAGACTCAACATAGGGGCCGAAATAACTTTCAAATAGTACTGTTTTGGGGGTTCCTTGTTATGATTCTGATTATGGTTTAATATGCATATATTATCAGTTCCTCCCGGTTTGGTCTTTGCTACACCAACGCGCCTCAAAACCTAAGCACTCATCTCCCAAATGCTGAACACGGAGCTCCCAGACTCTTCTCCCCTAGACGCAAAAAGAAACCCTCCAGCCACTAGCCGCTGCGGCCCGACAAGTCTACCTAAACCCGAGAAGTGTACCAAGTCGAAACCCTAAACCTTAAACCCTATTTGTCTCATTGTAGTGCACTGGGACGAACACACCATAAAGTGCGGTGAGTATCGTCTGATCCTTTCTTGTCTTGCCTCGTGCTTAGGCTCGAGGCTCGGTCGAGAGAACTTCGCGACTGGGTAGTTCCGGGGGCCTTTGACNTTTCTTGTCTTGCCTCGTGCTTAGGCTCGAGGCTCGGTCGAGAGAACTTCGCGACTGGGTAGTTCCGGGGGCCTTTGACTGGGTGTCCTGAGTGGCCTTAACTTGTGTTCTGGTCTTTCCTTGACCCAGTCAGATGGCTCCGAATTCACTCTGGGCCTTTGGGGTACAAGCGAAAGGCTGCATCCGATGGTAATGAGTGGAATGCTTTGCTGTTGGGAGAACTCGAGTAGGTGTAATCGTGGCACTAAGTTGGTGTGCTTGTTTTTCGGGACCGACTCGAGTACTCCAGTGAACCGACCACGCGAACCAAGAACCTCGTCTGGCAGTGTCCGAGTTGCGAGAGCGTAAACNTGTAATCGTGGCACTAAGTTGGTGTGCTTGTTTTTCGGGACCGACTCGAGTACTCCAGTGAACCGACCACGCGAACCAAGAACCTCGTCTGGCAGTGTCCGAGTTGCGAGAGCGTAAACCCTAAACCTACTTTATTTGTTGATTAAAACACTTGTTGCTTTCTCACGGTGACATTCCCTATAGTCTCGTCTCACTTCATCAGACTCAGACCTCTATGCCTCGCCTGGATTGTCCGAGTGCGAGCGCCGAAACCCTAAACCCCCAAGCCCAAGAGCTTAAAACCCTAAACCCCTAAGCCCAGCCCTTTTAAAAACACCTTAAACCCTAAACCCTTGCTGCGGAGTTACCCTGCAATGCGGGCTTTGTCCTTGCTAGGTAGGAGGGAAAAAAACCCTGAACCCACAAACCCCTAAACCTTAACCCCTAAACCCTAAACCCTGAACCCACAAACCCCTAAACCTAGTGTGAGTGCTGAAACTCGAATGTGGGAGTCTGGAGCCGAGGATCTACGGAACGATTCTCTTGGCAGTGGGAGCCCCGGGGCCGATAAGCCCTGGGCTGCTACTTGTCTTGACTACATTCTTGTTAAGGAACTTATAATTTGAGTTACCATAATCAATAAAGAACCCATATTATTTACTATAGTGAAGAATTTAATTTAATACAAGCTACCGTAATAAAGAAACCATGCTAACTTAGGTTAAACTCCTTAACAAGAACCCAGTTTAGGGCTTGGAGTTTTCGGTTTCACACGCATCGGCCTCTGTACAGGTTCAAAACAGGGTCTTAAAAGGGATCTTACTATGTAGTGCAACAGCTAAGATTGTGATTTTGGGAGTATGTGGGCTTGGGTTTAGGATTGTAATTAGGGTCTTTGGGATATTGCACAAGTCCTGAGGCAAGGGTTTTTGGCATATGAGTACTACTAGTCTCTGCTCTATCCATTGCGTGGTGCCGTGAGCAGCGCTTCGGATTCAATCGGAGTGTTGTATCTCAGCGGCGATGCGCAGGGTTGAAGGCGTACGGAACCGGTTGAAAGCTTGAGGCCCGGTGCAGTTACACAGGGGTTCTAATCTTTGTGCATGATTTCCAGTGCAGATTGGGCGGAACCGTGGGCAGCTGCCTTGCGGCTGGTGTCGCGGTGGGCTCCCTTGCTCTCGCCTACTTCGTGGCTCAGGACTTCGGCCACCGAGGTTTTTACAACTAACTCCTGCAAACATGTTTAATGTTTAACGACTGAGCTTGCGTGATAATTGCTGCGACAGGCTGCGGTCCGGGGAAAAGTAAAAGTGTGAATCTGTACGCCTTGGTTTAGCAGTTTAGCGTATCTGCAACCGGGGCAGGGAAAACTAAGTGGGTTGTACAGACCTCGTCGGAGTAGGATTTTGGGTTTAGGGCACCTGCTCGTATCTCGCTGAATCCCCGAAACATGTTCTCACCGCCCACAATTCACCGTGTACAATGAACGAGATGAGGCTGGACTTTCAACCTTGCCGGTCGACTAAACAGAGCCCGAAAACCCTAAACCCTTGGTTGTCCGAGCGTGAGCGCCGAAACTCCTAAACTCCCTAAGTCCTTATACCCTAAACCCTAAATCCTGCTGTGCAATGATCACAGTCAGTCACCGAACATGCCCTGCAATGCGGGCTTCGTCCTTGCTCCTAAATTAAACCCTTGCCATAGAACCCCCTAAACTCCCTGAACCCTTATACCCCAGACCCGTATGGGAGTTTCCGAAAATAAGGGGTACCGTATTTTGGGGTCCTTATAATAAGGATCCTACTATTTAGGGCACTGTACTAGGGTCCCCTATTTTCGGAAACCCCCATATATACAAAGTTCAACCCTTAGTTACCGTAGAGGACTGGCTGACCCGGCTCCGCCTGGGCACTGGTCGGCTCTTTTGGCTCCGGGCGAAAGAGACCTCCGAGCCTTTCAAGCTCCAGAGGCTGCTGGGCCCGCTGCGAAATCCGGCACCCGAACCCCTAAACTTCTTTGATTATAGAGGTTTGAAGAACTTTAGTTCTAATATCCCCAATTATTATCGTCCCAATACTTGGTTCTGGTGTAAACCGGCCCTAAAACCCAGAACCTTAGCCCTTCAGGCCTAAGTTGGTGATTTTGGGGCCTGCAGTGCCGGGCGGGAGGCGTTTGTTCATTTATTGTGCCGGTCTTTGATGATTTCATTTGGATGTTTCAACATTCCGGGTGTGTATGCCTGTGGCTCCATGTCTCTGCCGGTCGGTTTGTGCTGGTGAGCGTGGTTTCGTGCCTTAAGCCTCAAAGGGAACCCTATTCTAATTCTTAGGTCTATGTTGGGGTCCCTAAACCTTAAACCGGTCCAGGTTCGAGGGCCGGCATGCGCTGCTCACGCCACTCAAGTCCAGCGAAGAGCTGAAGGTCGACGGATGAGTTTAGGGTTTCGGGCCGAGGCTTCTTGCTCTTAGTAGCTGAGTGGATACACTTTATACTTTTTGGGATGATATTACCCACTATAAAACTAAAAGTGTACACTTTCTTGGGCTTATGAACTCAGCAACTAAGTGCTGGATAAACCGTCACCTGCTTTGTCGAGTGCGTTTGTAGAATCTGCAGATGCTTGGTGGCTCTACACGAATTGTCGGCATTGCTGAAGCCGAGTCGATGGTGCGCCTGAACTGGGCGGATGGGAAGTATTCCGCTGTAACCGGGCTGCTGATTTGCAAGGCTCCTCTGGCCCAGAAGGACTGCGCACGCCCACCACATGAAATAAGGAACTAGACGAACCTATCTACCTGTCCACCTGCCTGCCTGTTTACTGCTCTCTTCCGTCTAGCTATTGTCTGTTTGACATCCACATCTTTGTTTATCTACCACTCGATCAAGCGGTCTGTAGTGCCTGCTTGTTTGTGTGTTCGACTACCTGTCTTTGCATGGCTGTCGCCCTTCTTTTGTCTTCCTGGTATACATGGCTTCCCGTGTGTTTCTATCTGCGGCAAACCCTGAGTAGCTGAGTAGCAGTATGCAGCAGTTGCGCGGCAGGTACCAGCTTCTCAGCTGGGCGGCTCCCAGCGCGGGACTGTACGGCCTGTGCGGATGACAATCCCTA
The DNA here is from genome assembly GCA_003297005.1 of Symbiodinium sp. clade A Y106. Classification (NCBI taxonomy): domain Eukaryota; class Dinophyceae; order Suessiales; family Symbiodiniaceae; genus Symbiodinium; species Symbiodinium sp. clade A. Next base: position 93,791 of record BGNK01002308.1, on the reverse strand, counting down.
TCGGAGAAGATTTTAAGGCAGACGTGATCGCGAGTCATGTTCGCGACTTGGCTAAAACAGGAATCCGTGTATATCCTGTCGCCATCAAGCTCGCTGGGGTTGCCTCCGATTCCCTCAGACTGCTTAACAAGAGCTTACAGAGGACTCTGGCCGGTAATGAAACACTGGTCGTCTCGTGCCAAGCCATGCTCGTGTTTGCGCTTCTGATGGGCCCACTCAACTACACCGTCAGAGCTTCTGCAACTCGGTTGTGCGCCCAAAGTCGGTGCAAAACTGGGATCCAGCTTTAAAAGCTCTTGGACTGCCAATGTGTTCCAGTCGACGGATGTGCACCTTCGAAGCTCAGGAAGCGCCCTCAAGCAGCAGGATGGTCTTCTTCATCAGCAGTCTTTGCAGCCAAAGGTTTGCGCTGCCCGGCTGCGTTCATGATGGTAAAGCGGCTGCCGTGACTTATATAGGCATCCCCTACAATCCTTGGCAGCAACGCAAGCACGTGAAAGTGCTGTTGCGGTCCGGAGGGGATGACTCAGGGAGATGGAGGAACAGAAGCCTCGTGCCTGATCCAAGAGTGCCTCCATGCAGGTCGCAGAGGATGGTCGGGTCATTTGCGTGGATGCCTTCCTGGAAGGAAGTGCGCCGTTGGACAAGGCCAGCTTGGTTGGAAATAGCTTGGCTCGGTTTGGGTTCATCCGATGGAGTCAATATTCTGCGGCACGGCGTGGCTTGATGGCTAGCTGCTGCATTATGCAGTCTTGGGACATACGTCGGAGACCAGTATAAGAGCCCAAACTTGAACCCAGTCAGAGTCTTGTCCTCCATGATGCGAGTCCAGCATCCCGATTGTAAGCATTATGGCACTTCCAGCAGCAACGCTGAAGATCGCAATCCCGGACTTGAAAATAAGCTGTAAATCCAGCCAGTGATCGCCGGACACAGTTGGCCCTACTGAACGAAAATCGGAGCAATCTCCACCGGCAGCACAGCTCTCGGAGAAGGCTTGGCAAATACGATCATCGCTTCTGCTTGCAGTGTCTTGGCTGCAGAGATTGTACCGGTGCATCGGAGCCGGTATGTTGAGCTTCCATGCGCAGCTGGAACCTGGCAGCATGTGGGCGCTTCAGCAGAGTACAAGCCGGCGAGTTGTTGTTGTTAGTGGCTGAGAAGAGCTGCAAACCAGACAAAACTACGTCCGAGTCTAAAGATTGATCTGTGATGTTCCTGGAAGCTAAAACTGCTTAACAAACTGGTTGAAATAGCCGTTCGAGAACCCTTTGAAGATTGCCAAACAGTGGGACATTTTTGTGCCATACCTAAACGAAGGCTGTAGTAATGCAAAAAGGCTCAGGGCTTTGGATTCTCAAGACTCGCACATGGCAAGGCTTCACGGCAAGTCCTGGTGAAACTTAGGGAATTTGGGTTTAGGCACCCCATCGGCCGGAGCGCCAAATCATGGCTTGCAAGGGTTTAGGGCTTCCGGGATAAAGTTTTTAAAGTGAGCTAAAAGGTGATGAGAAACACTTAGTCTTTTTATACACTATGAGCCCTATGCGCTGAATGGACAAGCCCGATCAGAGTTTAACCCAAACTCGCAAATACCCGCACGCTCTTGCGTGCATTTCTAAGGCTGCAGAGACGGCGTGCTGAACATCGCACGTCTACGGATTCGTTTCAGCTTTTTGGGGCAAAACATGAGGGCACTGCAATACTTTCATGCGGCCGCTCAGCATCCCAGGCCTGCAAGGACAACCCCCTGGCAACCTCGAAATGTCGAAAGCACAGAGGTGATTTTTCATCAAGAAGAAGCAGGAAAAGAAATTTTGGTGGATATTGAAATCTGGAAAATTCTTGACTAGACAACCGGCAAGATTATATTGCACAACATAAGAAAACGTCAATATGAATAAGGGAAATAAAATATCAATAAATAAATATAAATATAAAATATATATATACATGTACGATTTTTCTGGTCCTTTTGCACAAACAGGTAGATCTACAGATTGAGATTTAGATTCAGTTATCTATTAAATATGTGTTGAATAGGAATAGTGGGAGAACTTCATAAGTTCATATCTCGAAAAAATAAATCACCTGTTTCAACTTAAATAAAAGCGACTCATTATAATTCATTATAGACTAATTTTCAGAAAACTTATTTCAAAAAAGTATTTCTCTAATGAAGCAGTGTCGTGCTGCTTGCGTCCGTGATTCTGTGCGCACCCCTGCCCCCCGTAACTTGGTCTTTTCCGTGATTCTTTGTGAAAGCCTCTTGCATGGTTGTTTCGTGTGATTAAATTCCTGGCAATTTTAGTGTCGCGAGTGTTTCTCTCCCGGCACTAAAATACCGAAGATTTTGGTAGCTTTAGGAAATCTCGCGGTATTAAAATCTTAGAAATTTTGGTAGCTTTAGGGGGACATTCTCGCGGTAATACAATTTTGCAGTTTGCAGATTTTAGCGTGACATTCTCGCGGCAATAAAATCTGCAAATTTCTTGCGGACATTGTGCCAGACTCTTTACGTGACAGCCGCTGGCTGGACCCTGCTATCCTAATGCTTTCAACACCCGAGAGTCTGGAAATGACAGAGATTTCCTTTAATCAGCGATTGAAGTACAAACAAAGCCGATGCACTTATAAATACCTATATCATCTCCGCATAGGAATATGGAGACAATGCCTGGAAGTTGCGAAGCAGTTCAATCGCTATTCTTGTTGGGTTCCTGTCCGGTTCGTGTCCGGTTGGTGTCCGGGTTCGCGTCTGGTTCGCGACCGGGTTCTTGTCCGGCTTCGTGTTTGGTAAGTGTCTGGGTTCGTGTCGGGTTCGTGTCTGGTGCGTGTCCGGTTCGTGTTTGGTTCGTGTCTGGGTTGGCGTCTGGTTCGCATCTGGGTTCGTGTCTTGTTCGCGTGTCTGGTTCGTGTCTGGTTCGTGTCCGGTTCGTGTCTGGTTCGTGTCCGGATCGTGTCTGGTTCGGGTCCGGTCGTGTCTGGTTTGAATCGGGTTTGTATTTGGATTCGACTATTTCCTCTTCGGTTCGTATTTGTCATATCTTATTTTTACTATGGGAGTCTTCGATTCTTCGAAAGGATCGTTTGGTTGGATCTAGCGCAGCTAGTTATTCGGTGCTACTACGATAGTAGTGAACCCCGGGCCGCGAGTAACTCATGCAGAAACCTGGCTGTTTCAGGCCGACCCCCCACCCCCCCTCCCCCCCCCTTCCTGACTATTTCACGAAAGCACCTCACCCCCCCCCTAATAGTATCAATAATCACAGTAATAGTAATAATAATAGTGATAGCGATAAAGATAATAATAGACATAATNCTAAGCTAGACCCAAAACCCCAAAACCCCCACAACCACCCCCCGTATTTCTTGACTATCTCAGGAAAACCACCCCCCACCCCCTACCCCTCCACACGCAAGCACGAAACACCGACGCCACCGATGCGAATGGCACTTCGAGTGCAGGAAGACTCGTAAAAACCGATGCCAACGGTATATCGGTTTTGTGCATCTATGCGGAGGAGAGAGAGAGAGAGACAGAGAGAGACAGAGAGAGACAGAGAGAGACAGAGAGAGAGAGACAGAGAGAGACAGAGAGAGAGAGACAGAGAGAGCGAGAGCGAGAGAGCGAGAGCGAGAACGAGAACGAGAACGAGAGAGAGGAAGAGAGAGAGAGAAGAGAGAGAGAGAAGAAAGAGAAAGAGGAGGAGAGAGAGAGAAGAAGAGAGAGAGAGAGGAAGAGAGCGGAGAGAAGGAGAAAGAGAGGAAGAACAAGAGAGAAGAAGAGGATAGGGAGAAGAGCAGGAGAGGTGAGAAGAAGAAAAAAGAAAGGATAATCTAAGATAAAAAAGAAAAAAGGGAATACAAGGAAGAGAAAATAATGGATGAGAGAAAAGAGAAGAAGAAAGAGAAAAGAGAAAGAAGATAGAGAGGAGAAAAAGAGAGAGAGATAATCGATTCTTATACGAATTCTATTTAAATCTACTAAATAATTCAAAGATTTCTTAAATCTCACCAAAATTCGAAATTATATATAGATCTAGTTTTGATAGATAATATTTTTTCTCATATATTCTGCAGATGATAATAATATAAGATATTTTTATTCTTCCCGTTTCGATTCGTAAATTTTTCTTTAATCTATTTCATATCTGATCTTTCTTATCATGAAATACGAAAATTTGATGACCCGTTCTTGAAATCACGTCGATAATAATGATGATGGGCGAATTCTTCGTATATTTATATTCAAATTATAATGGGTCCAATAATTTTAAAATCTAGTGGATCTCGAAGTCATAGGCCGGGAGTTAAAATTCCATAAATCTTTGGTATATATATATATATATATTTGAAAAATAGTCTATAAATAAGATATTTAAATCGCAAATGAAATTATTTAGTATCGAATAGTTTATATGACTGAAACGAATATAAATTCTATAAATATTTAATTATAGAGATTATTAATGAATTTTGTGAAGTTTTCAAGTCTTAAAATAATAAATTAATCGAAAATAATATGATAATGTTCTTAATTTATATAATTTCAAATATTGAATTTCAATATTTTATCTATCTATTTTCAAAAATTGATTAAAAAGATTAGAAATTTCATAAATCGAAATTTCGAATTCTAATTCGTAAATATTAGATCTATAAAATTTATTAAATTTATTCGTACGATTGAATTATCGAATTTATATTTTTCCAAACCTTCTTCATATATTGATACTAATTGAAATCTATAAACTATCAGAAATTCTCTCTAATTCACCTATAAATCCAATTCTTAAATCCTTATCGAAAATTATTCTTTATTGTTAATAATATATTAAAGGAATATAAAACCTCCTAAGCTTAATTATTTCAATATCATCTTTCAAGCGATTTTTCTCTTATTATAAAATTTTCATCATACTAATTTGGGGGGCAAGGCTAGGGGACGAAAATTAAGTTGGGCTAGGTAGTCTTGCGCGGTTATTATTATTATTAATGAAATTTCAGGAATAGGTCGTAAAATTATCCTTATAAGCTAGATCAAAAGAAAGATAAATTTAAGAGAGATTTAAGAAGACGAAAAGAGAAGAAATAAGATATATTTTATATAGTAGTTTGCAACCTCTAGAATTTTCTCTTTCCTTCATCTTCTTTTCTCTTCTTTTCTGTTTTTCTTATTCTTTCCTTGTCCTCCCTATCTTCTTTCATTTCTTTATCTTCCCTATCTTCTGCATCCCCATTATCTTCCCTATATTCCTTCTCTCTCTTTCTCTCTCTCGTCCCCGCGCAAAACCGATATGCCGTTTAGATGAGTTTTTACGAATCTTCTTACATTCGAAGTGTCTTTCGTATCGGTAACGAAATAGGGGGTGGGGAGTAATTTTCTAGGACGAGAGAAGGAGTAATTTTCCTGAAATCTTCAAGAATACGAGAGGAAAGATATTAATCTAAATAATCAAAGTTCCGCATAATTCGAGTGCGATCGAGTTCACTACTATCATAGTAGAAATGATAGATTACCTATATTAATTTTCGTAATTAATTTGATTTTATATTAATTTCGATAATTATATATTTATATATAGAATAAAATATAAATTACGAACCGAGATATGCTTGTACCCGACCCGGACACGAACCGGAAACGAAACCAGATACGAACCCGGTCACGAACCTAATATACGATTGATATTTGGCTTCATTCAACAAATATAGCACTAGAGCCTCCGTCCAAAACCTATAGAATTCGTGTGAGAATATTACCAAAATCTTCGAGATTTTAGTACCGAGAAAGAGTAGAATTTAATCATGCGAGATAACGATGAAGAAATTTTCTTCAAGAACCGCCGAAAAGGACCAAATTACACGAGGACAAGAACGCGCACAGAATCACGGACGCAAGCAATATAATACCGCTTTAAATATATATATATATATATACATTTATAATAATATTTCAATATCTTATATATTCAAATTATCATTAATATCGAAACTAAATACTCAAGATATATCAATCATCATTAATTTAAAAAGCCTTGTAGAACTAAGAAATTAAAGAAGATTTATATATATATTCAAGAAATGACTATATATTTTCGTATTCCTTTTCTATATATCAAATTCAACGAAAAACTAGAAAAAATAAAAAAAGGCAGTACTAAATATCATATTATTCGCATTTTTCAGATTTTAAATAAACAATTTTTCATGAAACTTATAATGTATAATATTATTTTTATAATTTAATTAAATTTTCGATAATTACAAATTTATTTAATAAGACCTTATTTAACCAATAAAAACCAACAGATAATATATTTCTTCTTACTATAGGTAAATAAATAATTTGAATATATAAAATATAGATATAGTTTCAAAAATGAAAAGTATGACCTTTACTTTTTTTATATTCTTTAGATATATTTCATATCTTTAGAAAAAAATATATTTATCTATCATGGCCATCTATTCTTTATCATAATTCTAGTAAGATATTATAAAAAATAAACGAGGTTGAAAATGGTCACGGATTTAGATATTATTATATAAGATATTCTGAAATGATTAAATGAAGATATCAAAGAGAAGATTCTAAATGCAGATAACTGAAATATCAAAATTTTCTATATATTTTCAGATTACCTAAACGAAGATTGAATCTTTTATTAGCTTCTATTTTCCAATGGCTCAATCGCCCAATATCTCGTATGATGCGTTTGGTTTACTACATTGCAGGCTTGCCATGTAGAGCTCGCACTGCTCTCGAGCGGCTAGCTTTGAACCTGAGAGACTCGCGCTGGATCCAATGCTCGAACCTCAGCCCATGGGCACGTCTCAGGAGGGCTTCAGCGCTGGTACGTTTCTACTTCACCTGCCGACTCCGACTTTGACTTTGTTACTTGTTCTAGAAGACTATAGACGAGAGCTGGTCTGGTTAGTGCGCATCAGACGAGGCATCCACCAAAATCGGCCACACTATGATTGCCGCCAGTGCTTCTGTTACAATACGTGTGACTGTCTAAGCGGCATGTGAGAGGGTATGTGGAAACTTCCGAATCAGCCGGACAAGTGTCGCACCGCTGTCAAAGGAGCAGTGCCCGGATTATCCAACGTCTGTAGTCTTTCTCCCCAGAGGCCAGCACATTCTGGGGACATTGACCCGCCGCAGACCTTTCGGTCTCAAGCAACTGTTTGCACAGTTTCCCGGAAGCTTCGTCTGAATACCAAAATCAGATGCTTGCTGGCGCCTAGTAGGTGCCGAGATCAGCCGAACAGGACCATCGGATGCACCTTAGCAGCTTGGTCTTTCGGAGTCTCAGCCGACACACTGACTGAAGCTTTGCAACGAAATCCTTCCCAGGGTTCGGGCTTGTGAGACTTCGTCCACTGTTGGGTGGCCGACCTTGCGACACCTGCCCGACTCGCAAGCCGAAGGATTTGTCCCAGCTCCCTGGACGTCACCGCAAAATATTGAGCACTGCACAAGGATGATCAAACAGCTCGGGCTGTGACTAAAGGAGCCATCTGCTGCCCAGCTGCTTGTGCTGTAGGACCAGCCATGGCTGCACCTTTTTGACCGACCAGTGTCGCAAGATGCACGGATGCTCGGACTCGGCTGCACTCGAGCGCCAGGCTCGCCTACCCTTGTGCTTCATCGCATCTGTATGCCATGATCAGCTGATGTATATAGGAGCTTTAATAATCTAGAATAGGGTTTTGGTGTATATTATACTATAATCAAGGAATCCCACAAAAATAGTATTGGAAATTATTTAGGCCCCTATATTAGCTTCACTGGTTCGTTCCTGCTGGCCTCTGGCTGCGCTCACGGCCACTTCTGCAGCTCGTTCGGCCTCTGCGCAACACGAAAGCAGCACTTGAAACCCGTAAAAGGAACCCTTAAAGGATCCCGGGAAGGAACCCCTAAACCCTAAACCCCTTAAAGCCCATTCTCCTAGCTTAATTACATCCATGCATGACTACGACAAACGGATGAGGGTCCAGAGTTATGTAGTTCCTCAAGCAGAGCCACGGTCCGTGGCCTACGATCTGCTGCCGGAAGAACATGCAAAAATTCTGCTTTGTGCCGTAAGTAGTTCAGCTCAGCTCACGATCATGAAACGGTCGGTGCTTTCTGAGGATTCTGTGTGTTTTCTGGGTTGTTCTTGTTGTTTGCCTGCGTTGCTGCAGCAAGTTGCTCGTTGAACCAGGCTGGGGTGATGCTTAATATCATAATTTTCTGAAGCAAGGCTCTACAGCAATGCCTGCCTCTCCACCCAAGAAAGCAGTCGCATGTGGATACCAAGTTTCGGGAATCACCTTCAATTCACAATAGAGTTTTTTATACATCTACTAGGTGTGTACTCAAGCTACAAGGCTGCATATTACCTGGATTTGCCTGGCATAGGCAGTCCCACTTCGCACATCTAGCTACAATATCCAAACTATACAGAGCCATAGGCACTTGTAAATCCAAACGAGCGACTCACGAAATTCCAACATAGTTAATAAGGAGAAACCTGAACCCTGCAAACCAATGTATGGGTTGCTTGTTCCACACGAGCTCCAGATTGCGCCTGCATGCCGAGACAAGTTCACGCTCAAGCCTGACCAATGCAACAAGCCCAGAGAACCCAATACCCCTTAATGAAGGAATATACCTTAAATCATAATATAAAGGTCCCCTATAATTTAAGGGTTAATCCTTAATTAAGGGGTATTGGGATCTTTGGGAGGCGCGGACAAGCCAAACCCTGAGCTGCCTCTTCGAGCCGTCTCTGCAGCCTTGCTTGCGCCGCGGATTCGCGGAGTTGCTGCGCCTGGCCAGGCTTCAATGCAACCGAGCTCATTGAGGCTAATAACGATGAGGCACAGGCGCTCCGCAGATTCCGCATGCTGCTTACTTTAAGTTACGCACTCGCAACATTTTGGACTCTCAGAACTCGTACTTTCCAAAACATGCGACGCAGTTCCCTCTGCAGCCTCCAGGGTGTCCTCGAGACTCGGGCCTTGCAGTGGTTTTGATACGGCTGAAAAACCCTCAAAACAGGGTCTGGGCGGCAAAGTCAACGACGTGCAAAAAGAGACGTTCAATGCAGAAATATAAGGGTTGGAGCTGGTGCCTAAGCCCTGAAGATAGCTGTAGCAGTAGCAGCAAAACAACAGCAGTAGCACTGCCACTACAACTACAACTACAACAACAACAACTGCTACTACTACTGCTACTACGGCTGCTGCGACTGCCACTACCACTACCACCACTTCCACCAGCACGGCCATTACACCACCAGCACCCACCACGATCACGACCACGACGACGACTACTACTCGGCGTCCTACTAGTCGTACTAGTTCCCGCTGCTGCTCCTTCCTCTGCTACGAATAACTTAGTAGTGGCACTATGCTACCCGATCCCGAGAGTTCGAAGACGAAGACTCAGTTTTGAAGCCTTCATTAAGAGATAGCACTGCGCCAGGGCTGCCACCCTGTCCTTTAGAAAGGCAAGGTCCCTCGGGCACCACGTCGGAAGAGCTAACCTGATGCAGGACACAATCCTTGAGGATTTCGGGGCTCGGAACAAAAAGAAAACAAGGGGTGTTCGAATGTGGGAGACAAAACGATCAACCAACACATGAACGGAAACCCGTTGCCCATTTTTGCGTTTCTCAGGTCGGTGTCACCTAAGACCTAGGCATAAGCTCCCATGGCAAATCGAAGCAGTCGTCTGGCCAGAGCGAGAAATCTCGGAGAGGACTTTGCACCCACGCGACCGCAGGCGAAGTGGCCTGAACATGCCTTGAGCAGATTCTGTCCCTCATAGAATCGTTAGAAGACTCCTATAAATCGGACCTTTCTTTTCAACGCTGCACCGTCTTGACAAATGCATGTGCGCCGCTAGCTGTGCAGAATTACACAGATACCTGACTTCTTCCAAAACAACCTTCAGATCATCTAAAGATTTGTTGCCCAGGGTTGACCTAGGGGTGCAAAGAACCTGATAAGTTACTGTATCAGGGTCTCTATAGAGTTATTCCCGGGATAGTCTAATGAGGTTTGGAATAGCAGCCATGCAGTATTGACGCGGTCAGTGGCATGGCATGATCGTCAGATACTTGGAATTTTCGGGCTTAAGTTACGGCCTGGTTTTCACGGCCTAAGCTCAACCCCCACACCACTAAACCCTTTATCTGCAAGCATAACAACTAACAGTAACTAGCAGCTAGTAAGACTCTCACGGAATAACACTAGTAGTATCAATGGTTCTGGCAGTAATAATAGCAATAAGTACGAAATCGCAAGAAATAGTAATAATAACTCGAATAATAGTAGCAATAAGAATAGTAAGAACAAGCAAAAATATTAATCTCCCCGGCATAGGGCAGCATCGAGGCCATCTCTGATTTGCACAAGCACTTCCCCGAAGGCCCGAAGTTGCACAGTTTGAATCTCTGCTTTCGCGGCCTCAACATTAAAATACGATTCTTGGAGCATCTTAGACATATTTGGGTAGTTGTCAAAATTATGGCCCCTTTTTGGGGTCCGTAAAATACGGCACCTAAACTTTAGGGTACCCAAAAAGAGACCATAATTTTGAGAACTACCCATTTATAACAAGGCTAAGGAAGAATGTAACTATTCAGGCCTCTATCTTAGGGACTCCGAAGATGCCGGGCTCCGTACCGACACCGCGGCCGGACACAAGAGTAGAGCCTGAAAATCGAGAGACTGAAAGTGACCCTGGCTCCCTAGACCTAAGAGTCACCTAGGAATAAAAAGGGTGCCCTTTTTGCTCTAAAGGGGGGTATAAGGGAACCTAAACCTTAAAAAAGGGAATAAGGGCCTACTCTGGGTCCTAGCTCCCATCAGGCCACGGGAGCGTCGAAGCAGGATCAGTTTCAACGGCTCTTTTCGGACAATGTTTTGAACTGCTTGTTCTGAAAGCACAGTATTGAGCAGGAAATGTGAATCTAGTGTGTAGAGGGCAGCACATTGGCATCCTATTGAAGTACTGCCCTAGCTCTTCCCCAATCTCCGGCGCTCTTAAGCCGGCAGAACCAGCGGAAAGACAAGAGCCCAGCTCTGAAGAGGGCGTCCACCAAGCAAAGGCAGTCCTGGCTCAAGGCGCAAGGTGCGCGAAATTGACTCATGGGACATCCGAACACCGAAATCTCTGTAAATCCGACGCAAAGCATGGGTGCACATTTGCCAGATGTCCAACTAAACCGCAAGAAACAAGCTGCACAGTGTCCTGAGCACAAAGCCTGCCCGAACGGTCCTGCAGACTCTGTAGATGCACCGGTTGATGGGGGTGATTCCGAGATTCCCACCGAGGGCAAAGTTCAGGCACAACTGCCCCACACAGGACGAATGAACGGATCATCGTCCTCATCGAACTTGGCGAACATCCGCCGCTGTGCATCCTCCAGACGACCCAATGTCGCTTGCGCGACACTTTGCATGCGGTTCTTATGAAGCAGCGATGGCACTCAAACTGGTGCCACAATCGTGGCCTTGGGCCAAGAAGCTCAACCCACATCTGACACCCCCATGACGAGCTAACGTAGACTACCAAACACAACCTGTTTCTCGTGCCGACCCTATGTTGCACTGTAGATATGGCCGTACAGGGACCATAACGGGATATTGTTACTCATGATGTAACATGATTTTGATCAACGGATCCCGCCTGTGGCGGAGCCTGCAAACCCTTGCGTTGGAAGACTGCTTCGATGAGGTCACTCACCTGGCCACCCAACCAACCCTACCGGTTGGAAACGGTGGAATTCAGACTCCACTGGGTTTTGGGACCCTAAACACGGTTTTACGCTCTGAGTCTAGACTCCTGATCTGACTTGGCAGTGCTCTCAGTTATACTTTCCTCGATCCTCAAGGTTTAAGCTTGGGCAAAAAACCTCAGCCGTGTGCTATGCTATAATGCAACAACATGAAATGTGGTGACGGCACCATCAAACCAATGCCTCTTCATCCTCCCAGCCCAGCATTCCATGCCGATGCGCGTCGCATAGCCTGCTCTGAGGGAAGCGGGGACAGGTCATCAACATACTAAACTGGAAAAGAGTAAACATACAGTGAGACGGTTTTCTGTCAAAAGCAAAGGTAACGATGCCAATGTATAACGTCACTTTCGAGAGAAATTATGATTCAAGCACACAACGAGTCTCGTAGTCGCCTCAGCCCGAGCGGTGGCAGCCTACTGTGATAAAGGTAGGCAGAATCATGATCTACTCGGGCCATACGAGGATTCTACAACAATGATAGTCATGGTAACACAGGTTAACTGACGCTGCTGGCTTATGCGTGCTGATGAATCGCAGCCTGGAGACCAGCAGATGTCCCAAACCCTGAAACCCACTTCTCAACCAGCCTCGCCTAACTGAGATCAACTGTAGGGCATCACAACTCTCTCAGCCTCACATCTCCGCTTCGCAATTTTTGCCCGTGGATGGAACCCTCTATGCAAATCCCTTGCACCCGAATCCCCGAACCCGAAAGGCTTAGGTTCGAAAACCCTCAACCGTGGCCTGAAACTCTGCAAGGAGGCACGAGCCAGCTCCCCACCTGCCCAGTGCCCCCGGCTTCCAAACGAAGCTCTCCGAGAGCGGGAGTTTTCACAAGCAGAGTTCTCATACTATATGCATGCATACATGCACGCGCATGCATGCATGCATGCATACCAACCACACAGACACATACGCACATATATATATATATACAAACCCACAGCCCACAAACAGACATTAGGTACGCGTACGTGTGTGTATGTGTGTGTGTATGTATATATACATGTATTTTTATACATATGTATATATATATATATATGCACATGTGTATATATATATACATATGTATATGTATATGTGTGTAGGTACATATGTATCTGTATATGTAACTTATCTACGCAAACAAAAGTGTGTATAGACTCATGCATGTATAATACCATAGCTTTATAAGACACATGGCAATATACGGCCTGAGAGACATTCACGCTATGTAAAGCACTTGAAAAGACAAACGCATGATGATGTTATGATATAGACGAACCATGCTTCGGGGTTTTGGGTCTAGGGTGTTCAGGGACGGCTATTGCCACAGTAATTAAGAACGCTGCAGTTTCCCTGGTGGCAGGGCCCCGGCTCTCGACAGCGGCGGCTGCAGACCTTTAGGCAGCTTCGCAACGAACATGAGCCCTCTGGCCGGCAAGGTGCGAGATGAAGTGCGTTCAACCTCTGCATGAACACGAACCAGCCTAAAGGCGCCTGAAGAAGCAGCCGGCTAAAAAAAATAGATCAAGGGCCCCTTCCACACGCGAGACGAAAAGAAAGAAGTGTGCAGTAACTTCAAGGCAGCCGAAGCAAGCTCCACGACCTAAATCCTTGGCTAACCTCTCTGTAATCCACTGAGAGGCCGGACCGGAGTTTCTTCGGTGGGCTGGCCTTATTCAGACCCAGAGAGCCCAATACCCCTTAATTAAGGAATATGGTTTAAATTATATAGGGCTTCATATTATGATTTAATATTCCTTAATTAAGGGGTGTTGGGCTCTCTGTGGAGCAAGGTTGAAGACTTCCGGGTTGCCACCGAAACTGCAGGCGACTTAGTTGCGGCTGACTAGCATCTGCGTCAGCCGTTGTTGGCACGTGCAGCTGCTTGGCAACCTTGGGGGCACCTCTTTTTAATCCTACGGCCTAAGCCCCGAGGGTCCTAACGCACTAATGTCTGTGGTTCGTGAAGGCCTTCGAGATGGCGACGACCTCCGACCGGCCGTCACCAACCTAAACTCGGAGCCCAACAACAACGCGGGCCAGGTCAGGTTTGGCAGCTAGAGGCCTGGGTTCCTTCGGCAAGTCGCCTGCCATCTTAACCGCAATCCTCCATCCCAAACGACCAGATCAGAAAGGGGCTTATTGCTACCCGAAACCAGCAAGCGTTAAGCCCCAAACCCTCAAGCCATGAACCCTAGACTCCTAATCACGACCACCTTCACTGAACTCCCGAGGCCCATGCCAAAGCTATAGGTATCATGTGCGAGAAGAACTCAGGAAAGGAGATGATGACCTCGGAGTAAAAGAGGTGTGATTTTAAACGGTAATATAGGGGCCTAAAAAATTACCAAAACTATTTGGGGGGTCTCTTATTATAATTATTTTACTGGGGTGGTGCTGATGCAGATTACTTGCTGCTCTACGTGTCTGTTTCGCTCTCTCTCACTCTCGCAGACTCGGGTTCGTCAGCTGCACAGACACTGGCTGGTATGCTCTTGGTACGACATATAACCTACAGGTTCTTCGCACCCGCTCTTCAGGAATGAGCTCTAGCAACACCAACGGTACCACATCTCGACAGGACGGATCGCATGCTTGATTTGCTACTTCTCTTGCGAAACGCCTTGCTATCAGTAATCTTATTGCTTAGGGTTCCTTATCATGAACATACAAATGATGTATGTGAGGTGTTTGCTGGTGCTGGTGCTGAGCCTTCGGAGCTCTTCGAAAACCCGAAACAAAAACCATTATAAGGTTTAAGGATGTAATGAAGCAAGGTATGCTTGCCGGCTGGTGAAACACCGCTTCAACAAGATCCGCACGAGCCCAGCACAAAATATCTGGATCATCCTAGCCTTCCGTCACACGAAGTCTGATTTTTCAGGCTCTGAGCAACTTTCCTCATGCCCAATGCCCGAACAACTAGCAGCTCTCTCTGTCGGCGCCGGACACCCTTCAGGTAGGGCAGGCTGGAGCCTTCCAGTGGCATCCCGGCATGGTAAAGGACCTGGGCAAGTCGGAAGTTTGGCTTTCACGAAGCTGGAAGAGGTCTCGGATTCAGGTTGCAGTGGTGGTGCAGGCAGAACCCTTGTTCGAAGCTAACCAGCTAGTAAGTATCTAGAAACTTCTAAACTCAAGTACACAGTGGCCTCTGGTTTTCTCGTACTCTAGACTTTAAGCGAGTAGGACAGTAGGAGGCAAAAGGGAGCAGCAAGTCTTGCTTGATGTTCCTCTTGTATTGTGCCGTGCTACTGCTAGGGTCATACAGCAGCCCCTCCGAAAGATAGCATCGGCCCCAAGCACAGACCGTAGTCTGGTCAATACAGGTGATGACTGTTAGATGCTGTTACAGTGCTGCATAGTGTTGCAAATTATTCGCAGCATCCACCCGGGAGCAGCAGCAGCAGCAGCAGCAAATGTCAACACACACCTCAGCGCCCCGACCCACTGCTCCGCTTCATGCATAGCTGCCTGGTACGCCTGTCGAAGACTGACCGCAGCTCTGCTCTGGGTTTGAGGATAGTCTCTCACTGTCCGGAGAAAACAAAGCGAGGCTTGTGCTCTGCACAAACCAGCATACTGCACACAACAACAGCCCAACACCCCGACGAAACTCGGCATTAGCCCAGATATTCCAGCAAACGCAAGCATCGGGCAAAACTGCAAACTGTGAGGGCACACCGCACCACGGACGTCAGGAATCTGACCCAATATCGCCTCCTGAGCACGAAGACCTGGAACGACGGTGTCCCGCCATCATGTTGCCATATCGTAGACACCATACGATATAAGTGCCCCGTCCTTAGGACCATGAACCACAGCAATCGGCCCAAGCCCTATGACATGATTTTGAGAATCGCCTTCCTTCTGAGCGAGTTCCGTTGGCTAAAGGAGGGATTGGGCATGATTGGGCGTTCAAGCCTCCTGATGGGAGCTTGTGGGGTGATTTTTCGCACTGCCTTCAAGAAGCTGTGGCGCGTAACGTAGCACAAACAGCGGAGCAAATGTGCCGTCGGTTTCGTCTCCTGGTGCTCCACTGTTCCCGCTCAATCCTGTAAACCACAGCACACCCCTGAGCCAACCTCGCAACCTTAGGACACAATAAGACTCATAGAGCCCGCAAGACGCTTTACAAAACCCATATCAACCCCTTATGAAAACCCTTTTCGAGCCGTTTTGGAACCCTTGCAGAGCCCTTTGGAAGCATAGGGAAAACCCTGTACAGCTCCAAAATTCAGAACCCTTTGCGGACCACTTCCTCGCTTTCCGGTTTCGGGGCCATGGCCTCTATCCTGGCTCTGGCACATTTACTTGCTCTTCTTCATGTAGGAATCATAACAACATTCAGAATTCAGAAGCTAAGAGACACATATCGATACTAATACAGAATGACAGCAATACTAGTTAGTAACGTTAGTACTTGTCTAATCCTTTTCTTTGCAGCTCTTCATTGAGTTGAACATGATGGGTTTGGGTTTAGGCTGGATGCTGACATGGAACGCCGCCAGCCTATCCAAGCCCTAGACCTGTGGAATCCACCTACCTACCTTCACACATTGCGCATTGTCCTGGTGTAGAAGGTCGTAGTAAATTCCTTGCTGTGTTCCATCGGGGTGACTTATGAAGATGCTGGTCTCGACCTTCCCTCTGGTTTCGTTCTGCCATCTTATCTCGGGTCCGTTGTGCTATGTCTTCGTTTGTATTCTCTCTTTCTCTCTCTTGAGTTCTCTTGATGCTCTCTGCTCTTTAGAGTTTAGGGTTCAGTCCTTGCCTACTGCTGGTCTGACAGTAACCGATGCTTGTCAATCTGACCTACTCCTTACCGCAACACTCAAGACAAATCAAATAGCCCAAAGCTGGTTCGCAATTCCTCGCACTTGGCACGCCTGCGTTGTATGGGGCACCGCAATTGTCCGCGAAGGGGATCCGGGGAACAAGCTCATGTTCCCGGCCTTTGCATTAATGCTCTGTTGTCATCCTCCAGTGCCTGGCAGGTGGGCCAGCACAAACTGGGCAGTGAGCCCAGGCTGTCAAGCCCACAAATCCCCGAAGGCCGTTAAGCCTATACCAGGCTGCAACAGTAATTCGACTTGGGCATGACTGGACTGCGGTTTCCGGTGCACACACTTCAGAATCCCCAGTTAGGCAACTGCTGCCAACTAGCGATAGCATAGATCAGTGTTGATCAGTTTGGGTAAGGGCCAGTGCTCGCTTTCGTCCAGCTGGAGTAGCCTGGTACTACGATTTCAGCCAATGTCTGCAGAAACCGGAATGAGCATCTCCCTTAATCAACTCGGAGAAAACCTACGTGAGAAATACGTGTAGAAGCTGCCATGGAACTCTTTCGAACCCATGCGCTTCAGCGTTACGTCGGCCTCCTTCGCCGCCTGCAGGCGAGCAGAGTCCGCCTGTGGGCTTGAACTCTGGAGTTTCTAAGGGTTTAACGTAGGGGCCCTAATAAATTGAATAGGGTTCTTTGGTATAGTAGAGGTAGTTATTTAGGCCCCTATATTAGGGGAGAGGTTTAGGCCAGGCTGAGACCTACCGGCCTTACGATTAGGCGGCTAGGCTTTCGGAGCAGCCTTGACTTCTTCGTTTAGGGCACCGCAGCCTGAAATCCGGCTTGAAAGATGAGGCGGATTACAGTATTTCCGTGTAATTCGCGCATGTCGGTAACTCGGCTTCGTATCTCACCCCCAGGTTGTGCACATTTTTGCACCTCAAGGGGTAAAGGTTAAAACAAAACCCTGAAATTATCACAGCAGAGTACGAATGAACGCAGAAGCCGTAACAAACACACACACACACACACACACCTCCAGCTCCCCACGTTCGGCTGCCCACCGCTCGGCCTCGCGGGGAGCAGGACTCTGGACATGCAGCGTTCCTCAATTTCGAAAGCAGCCTTCTCAACGGCGACGGCTTGTAACGAGTGCATTTTGCAGCGTTGATTAAGGTTTCGGGCTTGGATGTGAGGCCGAACAAGGTGAATGAATGTTGCTCAGCTGCTGAGAAAGCAACTGCACCACCAGCTAAACTCATGCCGAATTGAAACGAAACAATGCCCAGAAGTAGAGCTACACTTAAAAACTGCAATCTGACACACATGCATCAGCCAATGGACTTTCACAGTTCAACGCACATGGCTCTCATCTCCAAAACGGAAGCTTCTTAGTGGGACGATGCATCGGCTGATGCCCTTCTGGAACCCGAAGCAGGGAACCAAGGTCCTTACCAAAGCAGAGACTCAAGCTATCAAGTACTACGCGGACCTGGCACCAAACAGGAGTAACCTCGTTACTCCAAGTTCTCTTCAAGTCTGCCCATGAAGAAAGAATGCCTTAACTTTTGACATCCTCAGTCTCTGAAGCCCCCGTCATCTCATTCTGTCGGTTCGGAGGGGCATTTAACCCTCTTCCTCCTGTGAGTGCTCAACACCGACCTCAACAACTCCGCCGTTGCCTGACGGCGAAGCTCGGCCGACTCGCGCTGTGCAGCTCGCCTGGCCACAGCAGACAAGGGATACGGGATAGGGCGGCTAGGGATAGTAGCAAGAAGCGACAATCCTGCGGGCGATCATCGAAACAGTGTGATGCCGCCTTGTAATGGCGAGTTCGGGTACCGACATGTAAGTCGAAAAAACTCGGATGCCATCCTCGCACTCCGCCAGACCATGAACTTGGGGCCTGGTAAACAGGACTGCTACGTACACATTTTCTGCATCGACCTGTCTATTGGTAGCAGTCGTACCGACTGGATCCTGCTAACCGTCGATGAGACCTCGGGCACAATATTTAATGTGATGACCCAAGCTTCAGCTTCTGAGTGCCTGCTTGACAGCTTTTCCAGAGCAGCAGCACCGGTTGCACCATCGGCACTCCACCAACTCCAAATCCTTTTCCATCCGGGCTCGTGCACTTGCCGGATCTGACCGATGCGAACCCGCCCACACACATTGAAGCCTTGCGGGTCCGACCAAAAACAATAGATTGTAGAGGCATCAGGGTTCCCTTGCACCCGTCTTGCGCCTAGCAGCTTCCAGATCTGCTGCGTCTGTTCGCAGTTGCTCTGCCTTCCCAAGGAAGTTGCGTAAACCGAGCACTACCAAATCTGCAGAGATGTCAGATGTGTGGCATGCGCTATAGCGTATAGCGAGGCTGTGCACACACACACACACACATACGAGGCTGTGCAAATGTACATGCACACAGGTAGAGATACATGTATAAATGCATACACGCACTTGTGCCACCTGTTAACTTCTACGTGTGTCATAGTGCTGCATCCACCTCCCATCCCTGAAAGTAAAATTCTCGCATTCTGTTGCCATCATGTCCAGACCCTTGTGGATTGCTATGGGAAGGTCAGCTGCAGAATGCAATCCCAACCGAGAACCTGGAGCCGAGTTGGACGATTTCTGGGCACGAGGGGGTCAGGACTGCTGTGATGAACGCGAGTGGCTTCAACTTCAACACTAAACACCTCAAGCTTGCCACTCTGTCAACGAACCGTCACAAGTTCTGAATGAATTCGAGTATTTTGGTGCGAAAGACATCATAATTCGTCCGATTGACAAGTGTCTACAGCAGCAAAGCACGGTGCACGGCTTTTTTTCTGCGCAAGGTTTTTCGCCCATAGATTCAGAGGCGCAGGCAGACCTCGGCAATCCAACCAGTGGGCAGCGCGCCCCGGCACAAACTGAGGAAATTCTACTTCTCGTCGAATACTTCGAGTACCAATGCTTTCCATGAAAGAGCAAGGGTAGGAATGCATGACACTAAGCCCCAAGCAACACCTGCCCTGAAACCACTGCATCCAAAAGCCCGGCTGTCTCCTGTCCAAGCTACCATCACAGGTATCATCAGGCCTCTTTGGGGTCAGATTCCTGGGCTGCTTCGCTCTGTCCAGCCGTTGAGGTTTTATGTTCAGCGCTTGGAAGAAACGCCTTGGACTGCAATAGATATGCACCTTGGTGTGTACATATATAAATATATATATAGAGCATATGCACATACATAACACATACTTACATCCAAAAGAATCATCATGACAACACCAAAAGCCATCACTGTAGGAATACTGCGTACGCAAAGATCATCATCAGCACCAACGGATAATCAACTTTTTAAGAACTGAATTTATATGAAGGTGGGGAATAATTGTCACAACAAGCAGAATCACAATAATGAAACCCAGTAATCATTGATGTTCATGCCGTCTCGTACTCGCATTGCAGTTCGAAGGCCCTGCATTCCTGGGCCCGGCATCCTAAATCCTTCAGTATCCAACTTCTCGGACTGTTATGCATGAAGGTTCAGCAATGGTTTAGGATGTGGGTTTTTCGATTTGTAGACCCGACCTTAAGATGATCTTATTGTCGAGAAAGGTAACCCACCAGCATCCCAAATTCCTCCCGGCCGAAGATCTCAAAATGATGAAACATCGACTTCCCGAGCCCCATCCGCAATCCCGAAGCCCCTTCACAGCTTCGGAGTTTTCAGGATTAGGTGCTTTGGAGGTGTAGGTTTTGATGTTCGGCGCTGACTCTCGGACATGCCAGGCGAGATTCTTTGTGGTAGAGTGGAAGTGAAACCTACGTTCGAGATTGGTTGACATCCGACGTTTTGGTTTTCTTTCGGGTTTTGGGCTTCGGGGCTAGGGCTCGGCTTGGAGCAGTGCCAATGCGCCCCAACGGGGTTACCGTTGGAGCCTCAAGAGAGACCTGGGAGTTTCCGAAGATTAGGGATACATTATTTTGGTGTCCTTATAATAAGGATCCACTAATTAGGTTACTATATTAGGGCCCCCTATTTTCTGGAAACTCCCGCCTCTAAACCCTAAGCCCTAATGAGGGCGACCGCCCCAAAGGCCGGAACCTGACAATGTAGGAACCTGATTGAGAAACCTTGGGCCTAAGGGTTCCTTTAAAGGGGTCTACAAGGGTTACTATAAGGGATCTATAAGGTACTATAGTAATGTAGGAACCTGATTAAGAAACCTTGGGCCTTTATTGGGGTTCTTTATATGAATCCTACTATTTTGGGGTTAGAGGCCCAGGGTTTCTTAATCAGGTTCCTACATTAACCACCATTGGGGCTTTTAAAGCCTTCGAAAAATATTAGTAGGTAAGATCCCCTCAAGCCCAATAAGAGCAAATATAAAATGTCCCAAAGCCCTACTTAACCATTGCTGCCCCAAGATATTATTCTCTACTATCGATGAACTCCATAGGTATGCGCCCATAGCTAACTAAATCCAAAGCCGCTTAACCATGCTTAAACCTAAATCCACTGTCACCCCCGCCCCCCTCCCCTCCGAAGGACCTTTTCAACTTAAACGATGGACCCCGGAATTGCGAAGTCAGAGGGCTTTCAGCTTCTTGGCGGGGTTCCCCTCAACCTTCTGCTCGCCTTCGGCTGGGGTCCTGAGTTTGGGGGCTCTACTTAGAGGATCATGGGACTTAGCAAGTAGGGTTTTAACAAGTACCTTAATTGGGGTTATAAGTAGATATAACTACACTTAGTCACCTTACTTATGACCCTACTTACTAAGTCCCATGATCCTCTAAGTAGGGTATAGGGGGGCTGTTGCACCACCCGTCTCTTTGACCAAGTCGCAAGGAACACAGACAAGCTTTGAGGGCTGCAGGGCTTAAGGTGTCGAGTTTCCTGGCTTTCTGACGCGCAAACTTGGACAAGCCAAGCAGGAGGGTGAATGCATAGGGATCCGTGCCGTGGTGTAAGCTCCCGAGAAAGCCAACGAGGATTCAGGGCACAGGATGATAAGGTTGTTAGGCTTCGAGGGATTGCGCCCTTCTCGGTTCGTGCTTTCGATTCTAAGGTATTTTTTGCCTCCTGCATGGCTGAGTACACGAAGCAGGGAGATAGGTACAACAGTATGGTAAATTAGATTCTGCCGTATAGTTTCGAAAGTTCAGTTGGGTTAAGGTTTCAGAATTTTTAGCTGGAGTTTTGAGGCTATACAGCAAGGGTTGAGCGTTCAGGGGTTCCTGTTTCAGCGTTCTGATATTCCAGAGTTTGGGGGTGCTTTTCATCGCCGTTTGTCAAAGGTTCTCATCATCGTGAGGATAGTGGTGTGATCTTCTTCAAGGTGTAATTAAGGTGCCGGTATGGGTATTTCTTAGGCTGCCTGATGGCCTTACTGTGGAATCAGGGAACGATTTCAGGTTTGGGTGGTATGAGGTTGCATCGATCTTACTCTTGGCAGGATCAAAGGACATCGTACATTGACAGTGCACAGAAGCACAGAAATTGCAAAACCGAGAAAACGCAATCTGTCGACACACATAAAGTTGAAACACTCGACGCCTTGAAGACGCCTTGATCCTTTTGTTTTGCAGATGGTACTCGTTGCGGCAGGGGTTCAAGTAATGCTTCAGGCATGTTAAGAAGCCTGAACCCTTGAACTGCCAACCCCCCAGCGACAAAGTAGTCTACGAGCTAACCTGGAGTTTCACACCAGAAAGAACCCGAGTACAGACCCTGAACAGTATGATGCTTCTACTCGAGAGCCTCAAAGAAACATAAGAAGGCTTCCAGTTAGAAGCTTTGGAGTTTAAGGTTTAAGAAACTTGTTTTTTGTTGCAACTGGCTTGCAACCAGCGCTCTTCAAGCCCCTAAACCCTCCCTCAACTTCTCATCTGAACCAAAGATCTGCGGATCGCCGCCCGCCTGCCCAAGCTTACGGAGCTTCGGAAGTACGGTAACGTTGACTGAAGTCTAGACATATGTATACAACTGGACATATATATACATATATATATATATATGTATATACACATACATGCATGCATACATGCGTGCATGGGTACATTCATACATGTGTACATGCATCCATGCACGCATGCATGCGTGCATACATCCCTCCCTCCATCCATGCATGCAGGCAGAGACAGACCGACGAACGGACGCACGGACATACACATGTCCATGAACGTCTGCGGGTAGACATATATTATAGGTGCATTACGTGTATATATGCATATTATGTATGTCTGCGTATATATATATATATATAAACATACATATACTACACACACACGTATATCTGCCATATATACATATATACACAGCTATATATGACTCTCTGCAGGTATACATGTATAAATTTAATTGTATATGCACGCATCCATTCGGACATTGTGTTGCCTTCTCGAAAAGCGTAGCCAGGCGTTTCCTCACAATCCTACATGACTCACATTTCACGGTTCAGGGCTCAAATCAGTCTCAAATCTTTACGATTGCACAGCTGCAGAAGGTGGTTTGTTGACTGAAAGAACCCGAACATTGTCCCACGTCGGGCAGATCACGGGCCACATGCTGGATTTCGATCGATTCGGGAGTTGCATGTCATGCGGTGACCGGGAACAAAGCTGAGCTTTTGGGCTCAAGCTCAATCCAAGAATCCGGTTCAACATACACTCCACTCGGCGGGGCATCTCCTTCAGAAGAGACTGACCCGGACCAGTAGGGAGTTCTTTTGAGTGCTCGAGGGCCCCGGGTGCAAGATTCGGGTGTCCGCAAAGCCTCACCCAATCCCTGCAGACCTGACTCTCTGAACCCTAAACCCGAAATCCCGAGGCTTCAGCTGTAACCCCTGAGCACTGTTGTGGCACGGAGATGCAGAGGCCGGGCCTTGCGCTTCCCATCATCACCTTCGGAAAGAACAAGGGCTTGAAGTACAATACATATGCCCCTTGAAAGTTAGAATGGGGTTTTGGGTGTATTATTGAACCATAGTAGTACTAGACTGGTTATTCAGGCACTATGGATCCGAAGGCTTGCTCCAAAACCCCGTCACCAAGGAATCAACCCCCCCAACCACCACTACAATAGAGATCCCTAAATGATGCCCCGAGCTAGAAGTCCCCGCTGCCTTGCAGCAGCGTCCGGACTGGCTCCATTGCGCGCTTGAGCGCGCCTTGGGAGCAGCTGGCTGAAGTTGTGCAGGATTCCCAGAGATCCCAATACCCCTTAATTAGTGAATATACCTAAAAGGGGGCTTCATATTATGATTTAAGGTATATTCCTTAATTAAGGGGTATTGGGTTCTCTGGGTTAGGGGCTCACTAGTCCCAACCCGACTGAAGCGCAAAGGAAACTCAGAAATCGGCTGAGGGTTTGGGCTGGGTTCAGGTTGTTCACCGGCCATCTTACCTTGAACCGTAACTCCTGAGCTCCACACCCTCCTTCGGGGTGCATTGGAGACTTGCAGTTTTGGCTCTCAAGAAAAAGTAAAGCCCCAAACCCTTTTGCAGCAGGCTTCTCTCGAGCCGTCGCTATGCAGCACTGTGGCTGCAAAGCCCTGCACGACATGTACTCGACGAGCGAAGACTGTGTGAATGCAAAACACACAATCAGTTTGTTACCCTACATGACTCTAACGCTATAGTAACTATAGTACCCTACATTGCCCTCCATATCCCTCTTACCCTCGTAGCCAACCTGCTGCCCGGCGGCCCATCCGAGTCGTGAGCTCGGCCCCGAGGGCGATACGCTCTTTGAGCTTCTTCTGCTCTGTTTGCTTCTCAGCTTCGAGCACCTGAGCCGGGAGTTTCAGGG
This sequence comes from Symbiodinium sp. clade A Y106, assembly GCA_003297005.1. Lineage (NCBI taxonomy): Eukaryota > Dinophyceae > Suessiales > Symbiodiniaceae > Symbiodinium > Symbiodinium sp. clade A. Next base: position 69,421 of record BGNK01002308.1, on the reverse strand, counting down.
GACCTAACACAAACCCGAAAAATGAGCCTTTCCGATGCTCAGGAAATCAGGGACTCGAATTTAAATCTGAACAAAAGGGTCCTTAGAAGTTTCAGGAGATCTGGGGTCCTACGTAATATAGTCCCTGGGTGATAAGGTGATAAGATCCTTTTTCATTTTCACGGCCTGGCATAAGAAATTGGGGACGGAGAGAAGTCCCTCCCGTTTACCTGGTGAGTGTAGTGACGTCTTCTTTGAAATCCTGCAGTTGCATTAGACATTCTTCCGCGCTCCCGGGATGGGAATTTCAGAGGATTGTGGGTACCTCACTTACGAGTGCTTTAAGGATCCTACTTTCAGGGTCGCAGTTTATATTGTGGTTCTCGCAGCCAGATGCTCCAGATGAGCCTCTTTGAACATCCGCCGGTGATAAACTATGTAAGCTGGCGCGTCCTTCCTCCTTGAACCTGAAGACCGCAACACTGTAGTGGAAGGCCTCTGCTAGACGAAAGAAGCGCTAGATCCTCTTAACGAACTGGGTTCAGCTTCGATTTTCAGGGCTTTAAAAAAAGGCCGCGAATCCTTATTATACTTATAGTAAAATGGGCCCCGAAACCCTATTCTAATTATTAAGGCCACTACAAAAGGGCCGCAAATCCGACACCTTTAAGTCGCAAGTTGTCCCAAAATCTGGCGGCTGACATAGCCGGCTTAAGATGCAGCAAGGCGCAGGTCTGCATGAAACTTTAGGCTGTAACTTTAAGAGTTTACCATTTTGCTATCTTTTCGCAAAAATCACATCTGGTACAGGCTTGCATGGAATTTTAGGGCTTTACCATCTTTTCGCAGCCATCGCATCTGTAACAGGTTTGCAAGGCTATCTAATCTAACCGGATGGGTAGGACCGGGTAGGGGTGTGGAGCTTCTTGGTAGCAGCCATTGAGAGGTCGTTTGGGAGTTGCCTTGAGGCGCTCTTCCAAAGAGATCCGCTCTTTGAGTTCAGCATCGATGAGAGCTGTCAATTCCTTGGTTCGAGGCCACCACCGAAACACGCAATTCAACCAAACTTTGCAGGCTGCAACTGCAGGGGCTGGTTCTTTATATGCGGAGAGATTATTACCGAGCCGAGTTGATGCTGACGTCATTTGAAGTTTGTCGCGCCGGGCTCTCGGCATTCCGCGGCCCCTGAGTCCCGTCGTGCGACTGCAGAATGAACTGTAGTAGACGGAAAATATGTTTAAACTGACTAGTTTAACGTTCTTCCTGTAGCTGGCTAAAGAGCGGTACAGGACAGGGTGGGATAGGATCTTGCCACATCTTGCCGCTGTGATCTGCAATATATGTGTGTGTGTATGCTATACAAGGTGTTGTGCTAAGTGCTGCTATATATATATATCTATATATATAACGTGTAGACTGATTTACATTTGTATGAGCAGACACACTCACGCGTTTCATTGGCTGGAGGCACTGTTTCTTAGCGGTAACCCTATTTGGTTTGTTCATGAGAACTGAACACCGTGTTGTAAATAGGTTTGATACCGCATTACGCAGCGCCCCTATCTCCTTCCCCCGTAGCACGAGTTCTTACGATAAATTCACCGCCGCCTGTAGACAACAGCGGCATTGCATAAACGAAAGCAGCCGCGCAGCAGAGACAAATTTCCGGGGTGCCTGGGTCTGGGGTAGCGCAGGGAGGAAGTGCAATTTTTGCGCTCTTTGTGGCCTTGAATCATGCGCACAATACTGAGATCGCAAGCTTATGCAGCACGCCTCAAGCCCACTCCTGAAGTCATACATTGTAGAAGTGATGCTCGCAGTCTTTGGAAATGCTCTGCACGCCTTACCCTTCCCCGGTTGCACCGGTGCATGTGAAGCCCAGTCTCTGCCTCTGGAACCTTCTCATCTTCTTCTTTGGCCTCTGCGAGGGAGATCACGGGCCAGACTCTCGTCGGCAATGCAAAAGCTCTGGTGATATACATACATATAGATACACACACATATGTATGTGTATATATATATATATGTATGCAGATATTCACATTTTCTATAAATAAATAAATATATTATATTATATTATATTATATTATATTATATATATAGACATACATGCCTATACACATATGAATGAGCTGCGTCTTATGCATGGTCAACGAGGCACTGCTAAATTTGTGTCATGTGTATATGTGTAACTTCGTCTTTGTAATTTTACCCAAATTGTGGATGTTGTTTCACTTATGTACATAGTAACAATGTCTGCCCCTTCCGGTGGAAACCACAACAATAGCTCTCATGTCCTCTTCTTCGTGTGCCACGAAGTCACACTGGCAACAACATGCAGATGTGATGTTGATACAGGCCACAGTGGGATTTCACGATCAGCATTATTGTCTTTGCAGAAAGTGGATCGAATGTTCCGGCAATGATGCCTTTTGGCCCCACCTGAAAGCCGTCGATGAGGGGGCGCAGCTTGTCCAAGTCAGGCGTCGGAAAATATCGACACCTGCTATGTGCTGCCAGGTCTCAGAAACAAATGAAAGGTAAGGTTTAGGGTTAGGTGCACTTTTAGTTCGGTTTCGCTTCACAGGTCAGTAGGGTCAAGATGGTGTGGGATTGGAGATGCTCTTGGAAACAGTGCTGGAGAACACATGCTGCACGAAGGACTTGCTGCTGGTCGGCCATGCTCAACCTCCACTAAACTCCACTATCGATTCGGACGCATGCCTGCCAGCAGCCATGCGGCATACGGCGCCTTAGTAGCAGCTGAGCTACACTAGCACCTAGGCTCACTTCAGTCATGAGCCATATTTGTAGATGCCACTTCTTTTTGCCAACCCTGCAAAATACGTACCAGCATGGAACTGCGCCGATGTAGGATGTCAGCGCTTCAGGGTGGTGTGCGGCTGAATTGAGAGATCTGAACAGGAAAAGACTTGAGAACCTGCTGCTGAGCCAAGCAACCCTTTTTGTTTGGCTAAAGCCCTTTTGCAACTGGCCTTTGACTAAAGCCCTAAACCCGAAAACCCTTTTTGCATCCGGGCTTAGGAAGTCGGCCAAACCCTCAAACCCTTTCGTAGCTGGGACCCACCCTAAAACCCTCAAACGTTAAAGCCTAAGTTCTGGCCAGACAATTCTCGGGCTCCGACTCCGATTTCTGCTTATTGATCCGACACACCGTCTTGCTCTGAATGGAGCAAAGGGACTCTCATACTTCCGCGTCTGCATGTTCGTATACTCCGTTTCCTGTGGCAAGGGAGCTTGATCCTGAAACCCTTGAAGGTTTCGGGATCCCGTCTACCTGTGCCTGCGGGCTCTGGGTGCGGCTTCACGCTGCGCGTAAGCCCTGATCCCCCTTGCCCCTGCCTTAAGCTACGATTACTTTTATAAGCTAGACCGTTTCGTCTGCGTCCCACACCAGAGGCATAAAGACTCATTGCGGCCACCATGAACATGATGCCTGGAACTGCACATGTGAATATTATTCTGTGCCCCGGCGAGCCATAGTGATCCCCCGGCCCAATGCCCAAGAACGAAGGTATTGAGCAATCAGATTCGAGGCGCTAAACCAACAACCTACAATCTAACCCAATCCTAAGCCCTGACTTCTAAGCTCTATAAACCCTAAACCCCAAATCCTAAACCCCTAAACCCCAAATCCTGAACCCTAAACCCCTTAACCCCAAATCCTACATCCTAAACCTCTAAACCCTAAACTTTCCTAAACTCCCCAGCCTGAACCCAAAGCCCTAAAAGCTGCAGGGCCCATCGTTCTCTGCCCAGTTTCTGTAAGCTTCCGCGCGGCGACCTCTGCCAAACGCCGAGTTTCCTCGGCCAGCAACATCTTCATGACAGGGATGACCAACTAAATACAGGGTTTTGGGTTTAGGGCGTGGAGCAAATGAATAAATATAAACATAAACATAAATAGATATGCGTATATATATATACATATGTTTAAATGTGTATGCATATGGTTCAGAGCTTGGAGTTCCATTCAAGTAACTCAGGGTGTTTTACCCTTTTTCTGAGGGTTATGTTTCAGGGTTTTTGGCCATTTTTGGCCCCTGAGTTAAGGAAGGTACCTTGACTTATAAGGGGCTTCAATTTCAGGTATAGTGTCGATTCAGCCCGGGCTAGGCCCGCAAGCATCCTACTGTTTTCCAATGCTCATACCACGTTCACGAAGGCATACGCTTGCTGTTTGCCACCATGAGGCGGATGACTTCAAGAGAACATTGCTTGCCAAGGTCTCAATTTGAAACATCCGGCGTGAAGGCAAGAACATCGCCACATGTAAGGACGACGGCTGAGGTGTTGAGATGTTACTATCGTGTGCCTGCCGGCGTGCTTCGACAACAGACTTCATTGCAAGTCACAGTTGATAATCAAGGCCCTGGCAGATTTGAAGCTCTTCGAATTTTCAGATCCCTTCACCCCGAAGCATCAGGCATCCTGGACCAAGCCAAGCTGCTGAGAACTTGATCATGGCTCTGTGCGCACGCCTGTTGAACCCATGCCCTCCCCGACTTCGTCCAGGTTCCAGACGTTTCTTGAATTCCACTGCAGGCTGTGCAGTCAGTCGTGATAGCAGTAACGGCAGTAATCATAAGTCAACCCGAGACATAGTGTGCCATTGAAGCCAATGCAGGCTAGTTGCAAGGCATGTGAAACTCCACCCAAACTCAAGCTCGGGTTTTTTTACACCCTGAGCACTCTACTTGAACCTCCCGGACCCTTCATCTTATAGTAAGGTACAGTAGACCCTACAACCTACTATGGAGATTCCTCTCTGAACCGTTCACTGTCAACCCTAAACTCCAAACGCAACATACACAGGGTTTAGGGTTTAGCGGTGGAGCCTCAAGCTCAGGAGCTGTTTCTGCAAGTCCACACTGCAGGCCTCAGACGGACGGACCAGTACTGGCACTACTGATGAACATCGAGCCAAAGCATGATAGAAGGTATTTGCGAAATTGGCGCAACTGATGAACCCTCCCACCACTTCTGCTGCTCTTACTCCCACTCCTACTCCTGCCACTATTACTACTACTTTACTGCTGCTGCTGCTGCTACTACTGCTGCCGCTACTACTGCTACTACTACTACTACTACTACTACTACTACGAGTACTACTGCTACTTCAGCTGCCACTGCCACTACTACCACTCCTACTCCCACTCTTACTACACTGCTTCTGCTGCTCTTGCCACTGCTACTGCTACTGCTACTACTACTGCTACTACTAGTACTACGACTACTGCTACTGCTACTGCTACTGCTACTGCTACTGCTACTGCTGCTACTGCTACTGCTGCTACTGCTACTGCTACTGCTGCTACTGCTGCTACTGCTACTACTACTACTACGAAGACTAAGACTTAGACTAAGACTAAGCCTAAGCTTAAGCCCAAGACTAAGGCTAAGACGACAACAACGACGACGACGACGACTACTACTACTAGGATTACTACTACTACCACTACTACTACTACTACTACTACCACTACTACCACTACTACCACTTCTACCACTACTACTACTACTACGACGACTACTACTACTACTACTAAACCACCACCGCCACCATTACGACGACAAACGACGCCGAAAACGCCACAGAAAAGCCCTGCAACTGAGTAGAGCACGTCGAAGCCATCTTCTTCGGCGGTAGCTTGCTTCGCTTTCTGCGGTTTAGGCAAGCAGGCAGAACAAAAATGAGCCAGTGGGCAAAGGAAGGAAGGAAGGAAGGCAGCAGCGAGGAAGGATGGAAGCAAAATAAGAACACAAGACAGCGCCACGCATCGAACATGTAAAGTTCACAGACAATCTCGTACTGTGCACTGTACAATCCTGTCGCTGCGTCGTGAACCGTTGCAGAAGGCTGTGATTCATGCATCAGTGAGATTCAGGCTGCATGTACGACAAGCAGACACTTGCTAAATGTGCATGTCGTCCGATAATATGATGCACACCTGCAGCGCAAACTCTGGGCTTGCCAATTGCGGATTTCTTGTCCAAGACTAATGCAGCGACTTCCGTCCTTCAGCTTATCCAGGAGCTCGTGGATTTTGGCGGCAGCGGCCCGTGCGGCCTTCGCAGGAGAATGAGCGCTGCAAGTGGTAGTCCAGCAGTCTATATAACACCAAGAAGCCTTGAAGCATAATAACAAGCCCTCTAGTACCCACATAATAGCCCTTAGAGTATCACGAAAAAGAGCCCGATATTCCACCAAGAAGCCTTGAAGCCGTGTTCGGGATCCAACTGCTCGACCTCTTCGGTGCTGATGGGTGCCGCCTTCTGCGCATTCCTGGGTGGCTCGAAGTTTTACGCTTTAAGCGCCACTTATACTGTAGTATACTGTAAGATACATAGTACTATATGTACGTATATACATACATAGACGTATGCGTATACACATATACACTTCTACGCTTATACACATATATACATATGTACATATACACATATATACATATATACGTATATACATATATACATATATACATATATACATATATACATATATACCTATATACCTATATACCTATATACATATACACATGTATACATATGTATACATATGTACGTATATACATTAATACACTTACACCTACTGTTACATTTTGTGCATATCTATATACATAAACATGTATACATATACATATACATATATGAATATACATATACATATACATGTATTGTAGTATTCTAGTATGTTCTACGATGCAGCGTGCCACTCTGGCCGCTGTTTGTCCAACACAGTTGGCGCATCAGCAGGCTTTTTAGACACTTGCGATGTACCTGCGCCTTACCTAGAGGGCTGGGTAGTCTATCCCAAAACATATGAGGTTATAACCTTTCAGTAATTATATCAGGACTAAGCTTTAGATGTACCCCAAGGGGGTTACCTACCCAGGCCCTAAGGCTGTCCTAGGACCGGAGCTGGGGCCAACACTTCTCGGCGATCGCTGCTACTGCCTCTGCCTCCTTGCCCGCCATGGCTGCGTTCGCGGACAGGTTGGCACAGTACACCGCTCGAGTTCACCACTGCACCATGCACTATAAATCCCCAAGCCGAAGAGCTCGTCACATCACAGAATCGTTGCCATAGATAATAGTAGTAGCATTGAAACAAAATCCGAAACTCCCAAACACACTATTTCTCCCAATCTCCGAGCCCGGCATTGCAGATGTTCGGCTGCAGCTGGAGGTTGTTGGAAGAGGGCGAAGACAGGGGGTTTGGAATCCAGTTGGAGTTGTGGGCATCGTGGTGGGCAATTTTGACGGTCGAGGGCGATTGCTGTCGAGGCAATCTTGAGGCTTTCATCATCTTAATATGCTTTTAAGGTTTCTTAGAATATAAACATAGTCAGGAACCCTCATCAAGAAGTCTATTGGTAAGTATCTACTTCTACCCACAGCTTTTCGCGAGCCGGACGCACGGTTACACGCAGCGGCCATCAGTCTGCCGGCCAAACGGACCAGGGAACGTAAGCCTTGCCAAAGATTTAGGCTGTGAATGGCTTTGGGCTGGCCCGGACAGGCATTGCAACATCGCGGGTAAGGAATCCCAGGAAAGCTAACTTTATGTTTGGCATGGCGAGGCGTCTGCTTGGATGCAAGATTCAAGCTCTATATGCGACGATTCAACTCAAACCATGACAAAAGCATACCGCGGCCTCAAAGGCCGAAACAGTGGACCTCGCAATCTGTGCACCCGCTACTGTACGGGCCTTAATACTTAGAATAGGGTTTTGGGGGACATTATACTATGATGATAATAAGGAACCCCAAAATTGTATAGGTAATTTAGGCCCCTATATAAACTTCCACACAGCCAGAAGAAGGCAGCTCCCACCTGGCCATCCATGAGGCACCGTGCGGTGCGCCGCAGCGCGGCTTTGAGCAAAGATGGCTCCGTTCCAGTGCGCACAGCCGCATGGACGTCCATGACCTGGGTGGTCCAAGTAGTTTCAGTCACTCATTCGCAACGCGCAGATCGAGGTTGAGCCTAAGCTGGGGATGCTACTGCAGATCCCGAAGAAGCTGTGAAGGTGGCCACCCTTTCTCATGTAATTGGTTGAAATCCATCTGGAGTTCGAGAGCAGTTGCATCAGCACGCACATTTTACGACGAAAACCAACCAACTCACATCTGCGCATATCTCGATCCATATCTCCGCACTTCCAGACACCGTCCCTAAACCGCAGGCACATGTTCTGTAACGGATGTCAGCACAGACTTGCAGACCGGTTTTGGAAATCGACTCGAGCCTCGAAATTTCTGCCAAGCAACCCCACTTGGGTGGGCGATGCGGACCTTGGTTTGCGGATCCCCTATGTTTCCGGTGCGGGGGGAGGGTGATAAATGGCTAAGCCATTTATTGACATACCCCCCCATGGTATTTTGATGGATCTCCTATGATCCTGGCCCTCCTCCGAACCCACCCCATAATGGAAGAGCAATTTCTAAACGTATGGTTCGATATGTATAGGATGCACAAAGTCGCAGAATGTCGCAGACAGACACACACACACACACACTTTGCTTTGCTTTGCTCGGGGCATGGGGTCAAGGCAGGCCCCCCACCCCGCTCAGTTGAGCGGCCCCATCCCGACATTTTGAGAGGATGGGCTTGGCTTTACAGGGGAAAGACTCTCAAATGTAACGAAGAGAAAAGACGGGTGCCCGGGCGTCAGCAAAAACATGCTCTAATTACCGGCCCCGCCAGCCTTGTGCTGGCCGCTGTGGCGCTCCACTTGTGAGGTATCAAGAAAGGAAAGGAAGTCTTTACCCGGGTCTCCCAATTCAAGGTGGGTGTTCGCCTAGAGGGCGGCCACTCAGCTCGGTTTCTATCTAGGGTGGTGCGAGGAAAGGTCGAGTTTGGCCGTGTTGGCCGTTTGAAAGTTTGTTGCAACAGGATGGTTCCNTGGGTGTTCGCCTAGAGGGCGGCCACTCAGCTCGGTTTCTATCTAGGGTGGTGCGAGGAAAGGTCGAGTTTGGCCGTGTTGGCCGTTTGAAAGTTTGTTGCAACAGGATGGTTCCCGGCAGGGCGTGTGCCCATATTACACTATGTAAGCACTTGCACTTTAGCAAAATTGCCGAGCCATCACCTGCCGCTCTGCGCTCGCTCAGTCGTGCGGGTGTTCGTCTGTTGGGTGCCCTCTTTCTGCGCAATCTCGTCCATCTGAGTCGCCACTCTCAGCACCTGTTGTGCCAGGTTTCGTCGCCGGGGTGGCTCGTGTGATCCTGCCACCTTTGTGTACCCCGGCACCGGTGCTCCTTTAGCTGGTCGAGCGTCCTTCGCCGCCGTAGAGGGTCCTGAGGCTCTAGCGGCTCCTGCTTTTACTGGGTCTTGTCCTCGAACGGTTCCCGTACTCCTCCCGGTCTCTGTAGTGGTGTTCCCATCCTCTCCGTGGGCCTCTTTGAAGGTTGCGGCTCTGGCGGTGCTGGTTCCCAGTTGAGGATGGCATTCAGTGCCTCGTCTGTCTCTGGGTCCCTTTCNTTCCCCTTTTGTCGCATGCCCGTCACAGGTCTGCCTGGGCTGTGTGCCCGGTATTGTTGAGGACGATGCCGTTGATCTTGGCCTGGTCCTCGGGCTGGTGCTCGAAGTGGAAGAGGAAGCAGAGGAGCGCGGTCTTGCCCTTTTTTGCGAGGTGGTGCTCATGTCTTGTGGCTTTGTGCTCTGGAGCAATCGGTTTTGCTCTCGGGTTTCGGACTTCGGGGCGGCCTTGGCGAGAGTATTGGCATAGGTGCGAGTCCGCTTGGTTGTGGTAGGAGAGTCCCCGGCAGTCAACCGGGTTGTTCTTGTTGGTCTGCTGGCTTGCGAAGCTCTTGAGGGTGCTCGCGTTCCTCTGGTCCTTGTAGTAGTGCGGGTCCGCCTGGTAGTGGTAGGAGTGTCCCCCTCATCTGTCTTTGGGTCCCTCTCCCCTTTTGTCGCATGCCCGTCACCCGTCTGCCTGGGTGNTGCGGGTCCGCCTGGTAGTGGTAGGAGTGTCCCCCTCATCTGTCTTTGGGTCCCTCTCCCCTTTTGTCGCATGCCCGTCACCCGTCTGCCTGGGTGGCTGCGTGCCCGGTATTGTAGAGGACGATGCCGTTGATCTCGGCCTGGTTCTCGGGTTGGTACTCGAAGAGGCAGAGGAAGGGGAGGAACGCGGTCTCGTCATTCTCCCCGAGGTGGTGCTCATGCTTCGTACCCCGGAGCGATCGGCTTTGCTCCCGGGTTTCGGACTTCGGAGTGGCCTTGGTAGGGGTCTTGGTAGAGGTGCGAGTCCGCCTTGTTGTGGTAGAAGAGTCCCCTGCAGTCGGCCGGGTTGTTTTTGTTTGTCTGCTGGCCTTTGTAGCTCTGGAGGGTGTTCCCGTTCCTCCGGTCCTTGTAGTAGTGCGAGTCCGCCTGGTTGTGGTAGGAGCGTCCCTGGT
>BGNK01002308.1:32883-59012 GCA_003297005.1 Symbiodinium sp. clade A Y106 | reverse complement strand
TTGCTCTGTAAGGTGTGCCCCACTAGGATGCCCACCTGAGGTGCTTCTGGTGCACTTGCCGCTTCCTGTAGGAGCTTGCGAGCTGCTCCTCCACGTGCCTCGCTTTGGTATAGTACACAGACTGGTGCTCCGCGGTCCTGGCTGTAGTGCTTGCCCCCTGCCCCTTTGCTGGCACCGAGTAGGCATCTAAGGCAGACACGCATGCCCTCCACGTACACTGGGTCTGGTACCTTTGGAGGCTTCCGGGGTGCTGCCTCAGTTGCGTCGTCTTTCCCCGGTTTTGTGTCGTCGCCCGCCGTAGGTGTCCTCTGCATTCGCGGTGTCCCTGCCACTATCACGTTCTTGCCGGCTTTGGTGTTCTACGCCCAGTCTGGTCCTTCAGGGGCGCCTTCGCGAGGTCGCCTTCTGGGAAGAGGTGCTCGTTCCGCAAGATCTCGTGCCCCATTTCCGGAATGATGTGGTACTCCCCCTGCTGGTGCAACTTCACTGAGAGTTCCGCCGTCACGTGGCANGCGAGGTCGCCTTCTGGGAAGAGGTGCTCGTTCCGCAAGATCTCGTGCCCCATTTCCGGAATGATGTGGTACTCCCCCTGCTGGTGCAACTTCACTGAGAGTTCCGCCGTCACGTGGCATGTTGCCCCTCCCTACTACCGGGCCACCTCCGAAGAGGGCCGGTTTCAAGAGGGGTCTTCGCGAACCCTCGGACACTTGTGAGCCTGACATGTTGCGGCGTGTGGCCTCAAGCCACCCCCCCCGCGCCCGACACGTCCACCCCCCAAGCCCGCAGAGAGTACCCTCTGCGAACTCAAGGGGCCGGCGGGAACGACCTACCCCGAGGGGCAGGCAGGACGGATGACTTGAGCCAAAATGGCTAACACACACGCACACTCACTCTCTCTCTCTCTCTCTCTGTTAATGGAAACAGACCCTCTGTCTCCATTTATTGACATCCCCCCACAGCATATACAAGCTTAGCGGGAGGGGATGTTTGCGGATCGGGCTCTATCGTGTAGTCTGCTGACTTGCAGCCTTTCCTTTGGGAAAGACCCCGTGTGAAGGATTCGACGCAGTCTTACCTCGTGTGGGAGACCTGCAACAAAAGGCACGAGACCACCAACGAGAACCTCCATGGACGATGCCGGTACGAGCTCGACTGCCAACCAGATGCTAGTGCATGCTTCTCATCTTCGCCAGATTCCGAAGCACCATGCTGCTGACTTGCCTGGCAGCAATACGAAGCTAGTTTAGGCAGGTACCGGGGCTTTCTTCTCCTCTGCAGGTGGGCTTGCTGGGCTAGTTTGGACGGCTTCGGCTGTACATAAGCCTGCCATGTCTGAGATCGCAGTGCTCCGAAAGTGAGAGAACTTTGCCGGCACTGCAGCGTGAACAATGCTGCCCTCCAGAAGTGCAGCCGCGGCTGTCGCAACGGATCCCGTGACCGGGTAGGCCTGCAAATCACACCATATCCTACCGGCAAAAGGCGCATTAATTATCAGAATCGGGTCTTTGGGGTGTAGTATTCTATAAAGTACATGGGACAATAAGGGGATACTATGTCATCCCGTGTAAGTTGAATTCGCCCACCTGGTGAACCTTCTGCATGAAGACCTCGGCCGCTGGTCTGAGATTCAGAGACTTCCAATGCACTGACATGTCGGCTAAATTCGAACAAGCTGAAGACCTTTAAGGTCCAGAATCTCCCAAGGCAGTCAAGCCGCACAAACCGACGTGAAGTCTGCGTCCTGCATGCGATCTGATGTCTGTACACTGCGAACGAAGGGAGGACATGGAGCAGCGCTAGGCCCACAGTCTGCAGGCATTCGTTCCTAAACCCTCGTTGCATGAATGTTACCAGGACATTCGTTCGACGGGATGACTGGGCTCCTAGACACTGAACTCCACGCGCACACCTGGTCCACAAGGGCTAGGCTCCGTTGGTAATCCTAACTGTGCGTAAATCCGCCCGAACAACTACAGCAGCATTAACATATCTCGTCATGGCATTGCAGGTGTGGCCATCACTGCGACTCCATACACCAAGCACCGATGTTGTTTCCGGGGGAGAGGCTTTGCTTAACTTTGCAACTGTGAAAGAAGGACAGCTGCATGCAAATCCAAAGCCGTTGTTGCAACGATCTCTACCATGTCAAGTTTCGTAGCTTGGACTCAAGCCCAGATCCTCTTAAGCCCTGTATCGACCTCCAGTCCAATGCCAGAACACTGAACCAGGAGCCTTCTGAGGCTCCGAGCCCTTCATGCAAGTCCATCAGGACAGGATGCACGTTGTATGGCGCTAGCCACTTCATGGCTTGATACTACCCGTATGGTGCTTCCTACGCTTTTTGAAGCGGTCCTTGGATGGTGCAGCTGAGATGGCAGCGACGAAGGGCGTGTAGGGCGAGACCTTTTCGGCTTCCTCCCAGCTCCTCGACTTTGTGTCTGGAGATGTGCCGGGCAGTGTCCCCTAAGATCCTAAGCCGAGTTCTCTAAGGAAGCAGCCGAAGCAGCTGGACGAAGGAGGGGCCCTGAGAGGAACCCTAAGGACTCGAGGACTATGATTATAGAGCCCTTCAGAGGAAACCTTTAAAGGAACCCTTTAAAGGAACCCTTAGGTACCCTTAATTTTCGGAAGACCCCTGTTTTCCCGCCGGTGATCGTTTCTACTCCCTGTCTGGGCTCAAGGTCTTCTCCAATCTGCCCTTGAAACAATGCAACGTCCTGAAACCCTGCAGGCCCTAAAAGCAGAAGCCCTACAAGTTAAGGGTTTTAGGTCTAAGGTTTAGGGGTTTGGGGGCCCGTAAACCTATGAATGGGTTACCAAGTCACTGGACGATACCCATCTTCACGGCTGCAACGCCCCGGATGCCTCAGTCGAATGCCGAGATTCCGAGATCACCGGTAGTTTGCAGAGTGTCAACGAAATGCCTGCAATGCGCCAAGAGCAGCCTAGAACGCTTCCACTGAACATTCTCTCAACGACTCGCCGCATTAGGCACTCCTGTTGAGTCCGTGCAGATTAATTGAACACGGACCCATGACCAGAGCACCACAACTGCAGGCTCAAGCCTAGAGAGTCCGTAATTCTGCCAATCAGTGCTGGTAACCAGCGGCTGGTACCGGTGATTGGCAGTGGCAGGGTCTTGCAAACCACTCGTGACATTGCGCCTGGTTCGGTCTTCAGATTTCACGAGGCCCTCGGCCCCAGTCCAACAAAAACAACCCTTCCCCTAGTGGGACTATAGGGCTTCTTGCTGAACGAGGAGCACTCCACTCGGCGCAAAAGCTGTGTGTCTGTCTTCAACACCTGATACCATGTCAAACTCACACCGGAAGAGCCATGAAGATGTTGAAATCCAAACAGTGTTCCGATTTCTGACGGTGTGGACGCTTGTTTTGAACTTCCAGCTCGCCCGGGAAATCTGCCTTTGCACCTTGGGCTTCTGGCTCATAATATTGGGCTTCGTGCTGCGACCTAACAAGGCCGAAACAGCGCAATCCCTGAACGTCCTATCCTTGTGCGCATGTATGCGCGCTATGCTCTCTCTGCCTCATATGTATGTACGAATGTAAGTACAAACAAGTCTGAACAAATAAATACATCTAAATGTTTAAATACATATAGACCATATAGATATATACATGAATACATATATGCACATACATATACATATAGTTACGTATGAATGTAAGGGAAAAGGCAAGTACTTAAGTAAGTAAGTAAGTGAGCGAGTGAGTGAGTGACTAGGGCAGGGGCGCAGTGTGTCCAACAGAGGTATGGTTGCAGCTACAGCTACTTGTTAGTAGTATTGTCATCCTTGTTGTCACTGTTGGTGCTGGAGGTGGTGGTGTCCCCTCTTCTTTGCGGATGGTGCCTTCGTCCCTCGCTGTTCTGTTCCGGTCCGAACCGTGTCTGCAACATGCCCCCGCAAAATCAAACGATAGACTTCCTGAATTTTGCAAGGGACCCTTCATACAGTATTCCAGAACTTGCCACAGGGTTCCATAATGCAGGAATCCTGAAACACAGGGCGTTGGAGCCTGTGGGAAGCCCTCCCTCGCCTCGGCCTGCGCTTGAGGGGTGGCTGCTGCAACCTGGCACGACTTGCAGCTGCTCGGGCTCGGGTGAAAAGTCACCGAGGAATAACGACCTATGACATGAGGAAAATCTCGGGAGTATGAGACGACCCTTCATGTGATTCAGGGCACACTGCTTAATTGGAGGGTGCTAAGCTCTCGGATTAATCAAATTCCGGCGTTGGGCTGTATGAGCTTAAGCAGGGTTCATAGGGGTTTACGTGCTCCAGCAGGGTTGGGAGGTGTTGACCTAAGGGCTTGGTTAGGCTAGGATAGGCGCAGTTGTGGGTCTGGAACGGCCTTAACATGGTCCAGGGGCCAAGGTTTCAGGAATTTCAGGTGCTGTACCCGGCAAAGCCAACAAAAGATGATGTTGTGGGTGTCGTGCTAATGTGGGTTTAAATCACAGCTCAGTATCACAGCTCCAACATCGTTTCGAAGGCCTTGCTTGGTTCTGTCCTCTCTTGAAATTGCAATGCCCTCTAAATTAACCCGGACGGAACCCGTACTTCGATGCGAACTGTTGGCACCCTCAGCTACTTAGAGGACCATGGGACTTAGTAAGTAGGGTTATAAGTACCGTAATTAGGGTTATAAGTAGATATAACTATAGTTACCTTACTTATAACCCTACTTACTAAGTCCCCTGATCCTCTAAGTAGACCCGAAACCCTATAGATCCCTTTAAAGAACCCTATAGATCCCTTTAAGGGCCCCCTGCTGGCCTCCAGTCGATCCTTGAAAAGATCTGCGGCACGTAGGAACACCATTGGCTGGCCTGTCACAGGTGGCTCGGTGCCCACGCATACACTACTAGAGTGAGTCACGTTTATAGATAGTGTAGATAGAAGCCAAAAAGAATTGCCAAGCATTTCTTGAGCATTCCGTGTTTTAACTTCTTTAATACTATAAACTACCCCACCAGTTCTGCTTTAATTATTTAAGCCCCTATAGTATCGGCTCGGGGTGTCTTCTCTGCTGGCGACTGCGTCCTCGAGTGGTCTGGTGAGATATGAACCCCTATGGCCTTGATCTGGACTACTAATTGCCGCCGAAATCATAAAGCAGCTGAGGTCAGGGTACCTAAAGTGACGAATGCCCCTGCCTGCATCCAGCAGCGTCGCCTCGATCAGCTCCCCACTACTGCCAGGGATTGAGAGTTGGTCCAAAAGCCTCGCATGTTGCACGCACGATGGCAGCACAGAGGTGTCATCAACAAGCATTCGGAGAGCCCGAAGCCCAGAGGCTTTGTACGTCGCTTGAGCCCTGCATGACATTCAGCCTGAGCCCGGTCATCCCTAGATCATCCTACTACCTGTATGCTCTCAAACCCTCTAAACCACAATTTTCCCTGCCCCCCCCTCCCGCCCTCCCGAACCCTGAACTGCAAGTACAGCCCAGGGACTGGCCAGAGGGGAGCAGCCTGCCAGTGACACTTCCCTGCGTGGCCTCGGGCACTGGGCTCAGGACGACAAAACGCCTTTTTGACTCTCGCAACTCGGAGACTCCGGGCGAGGCTGTTCCGGCGACTTGCAACTGCTTTGCGGTTGCCGCGGGTGAAACATCTCCAATATCATGTTCAGAGTCTTGCTCCTCTCTGCCCCTTCCACCAGCGATCAGGCCGGCAGTCTGCTTTGGATGGAACTACCTCCATCCTTCTTTTACCGCACAGAGTCTCCAACTCAGTGCACATGAGGCATCATGTAGAATAAATTAGACATCCGCCCGCCACTGGTGACCCTGTCGGCTGCAACCCCTGAGAGCATCAGAGCCATGTTTTTTTGACGATCTCTTCATGAACTGACTCGGTCTCATCCGAACCATCCGAATCTCCAATAAACGTTGTTTGGACGATTTCTTCATGATCTGACTCGGTCTCATCCAAACCAGCCGAATCTCCAAGAAATGTTGTTTGGACGAGTTCTTCATGATCTGACTCGGTCTCATCCACACCAATCGAATCTCCAGCAGGAAAACTTAAGCTAACGGTGTCCTCTGCCACGCTTTCGTCGACATCCTCATCTGCTTGTATCCACTGATTCAGTATCGCGTCTTTCACACGTGGAGAGCAGCACAAAACGAAGGTTGTCAGCGTCGCATAGCCCATGGCCATCAGCGCGGGTTTAAGCAAAAGGTCTTGCAGAAAACTGACCCCACTGCTTTCCAGCCACTTTGCAGCATCTGCTTCACTCACATTGGCAAGGAAGGACAATATGTAGAGGATGGAGAAGACAAAAGCCAGAGTCCAAACACACCAGAAGAGTCGTCGCCTGAGGCGCCAGCGACGTACTTGCCTGACCTTCATCTCCTCTGTCCAGAGATCCCTTATCAGAACTCTGCGTCGCTGAAGCAGGGCAAGACAAATGACTAGAACATCACTCATGCATGCGGAGGAGATGCCCACAACAGTAGCCGTCAAGAGCTTCTGACCCAGCGACTCTTGTGCTGCGCATTCGTCATCGGAGTCTGCCGTCTGTGCTGCAGTAGTGAAGAACAGAGCATTTGCAAACGCCGATGTCGAAAGTTTCAGGACGACCAAAGCAGCTCGCATCGTATGAGACTTGAAGAGGCTCAGCAGAGCAAGCCTCACCCAAGGGTGTAAGCAAGGCAACAGAATCATCACTCGTCGACACCACGAGGCGGACAGGTACCGGTTCACTGCCCAGACACCATGAGTGTGTACATCCCAAGACTGGACCATCGCAGTGGCCTGGGATGCTTTGGAGGTGGTGCTCTGCTCCCCCTGCATGCTGTGCGGACTCTCCGAAGCACCCCGACGACGGAGCTTTCGCTCGCCGCTCGATGTCAGCACTGCCGAGATGCTTTTCCGATCAGCTCCTGCTTTCTGCGAGTGAAGCAAAGCTATGCATCGGCTCACAGTAGCCTCCTGCGGCTTCGTGAACTCAGCCAGCGAATCGGTGGCCTGGAACTCGAAGATAGTGCTTACTAGCCAGGCGAATCCGTCACAGGCCTTAGCAAGACACCAGCAGCAGAACGCACTGTGGCGGTGCTTCTGCCAATCCGGTTCCCATGTCACCTTCTTCTCAGCGCGGTTCACCAGAAGAACGGCTTCCACATCCGACTCGGGCAAAGCTCTGGCGGCTTTACGATCCAGATGCAGGCCCCAAAGCATCGCAGCCAGGCAAATCCCAAGAAAGACGAAGGAGAAGATCGACGCGGGGTAGGCAAGCCACTGCGTCCTGCTCATATTCTGGAAGCTGGCTGCTGAGAGAACGTCCGATGCTGTGGAGCAGCGGAAGGCCTGTGCCACTGCATCTAGGACAACGCCGAAG
This sequence comes from Symbiodinium sp. clade A Y106, assembly GCA_003297005.1. NCBI lineage: Eukaryota > Dinophyceae > Suessiales > Symbiodiniaceae > Symbiodinium > Symbiodinium sp. clade A. The sequence continues at coordinate 51,646 of BGNK01002308.1, read as the reverse complement.
AGGGTCAAGTGGTTCGCCAGGCAAACAAACTCTTCCATGTCCTCCGAACGCTGAACGCCATCTCTTGACCAGCGGCTATTCTCCTCGTCCCAAAACGCACACTGGAATTGACGGCCGCCCTCTCCAGCCGCCACATGCTGAAATCTCAACTCCAGGGGCTGCCTCAGTGCCTGCACCCGAAGGCGCTGGCCTCCTGCTGTTCGGAAGTTCACGCGCACCGGGTCCACGACGAGGGCCTGCTGGCTCACATTGAGCGCAGAAGTGGCCTGAAAAGTAGAGATGGTGAGCAGGACTACCTCTTGCTCGCCACCCGCTGCGGCTGCCAGCTCTGCCACTTGCGCCAGTGACTCCAGTGGCACAGCCAGGCCCACTGTGTTTGCATCCAAAGTCAGCGCAGATGTCAGCGGGGTATCCGAAGCGGAAGGGCTGTTCAAGGCCCATGCATGTACTGCGGCTTCTTCCTCCTCAGCGAAGATATAGCCGAGAACTCCACTGGAATCATTCGAGGCATTCGAAGCCACCGACGTATCTTCGAGGAGGGACAGAAGCCCCTGCACAGTATTTTGTTCCGCTTCTTCAACTTCTGTAAGCTTCACTGCCACAGTGTCATCCGTTTCATCCCACGTCGAGCTGGTGGTCAACGATGTTGACGAAGAAGATGAAGTGGGTGCAGGGGTAGATGTGGGGGTGTGCATCGTTGCTGATGAAGTTGATGACGTGCTGCTTGTTCCAGCACCATTCTGGATCGTAGTTTCGGTGGATGTCTCACTCCTTGTTGTGAATGATGTTGAGAGAGTTGTGGACGAACTTGAACTTGTCGCGGACGACGTAGAACTTGCAGTTGAGGAACTTGTTTGTGGCATCGTCGAAGTCGAAGTTGAGGATTTGCTGGTAACACTCCTGCTGCTAGTTGATGTTGAGCTGGAGACAGTTGCGGAGCTTGTAAGGCCGGTGCTTGAGATTGATCTCGTCGTGGTGCTGCTGCTGCTCGACTTGGTGGTCAAAGTTTGCGATGCGGTCGGGGTGCTGCTCCTCGATGTGGTGGTCAGCGTTTGCCAGGTGCTCCCCGATGTGGTGGTGGACCAGGTAGATGTGGAGGTAAAACTTTGGGTTCTCGTCGTGGAGCTGGAAATTGTGCCAGAAGTGCTGGTGCTGCGGGTGGAGGACAGGCTCTGAGTTGTCGACGAGGATGTCAGAGAGACTGTCGAAGTGGAAGTTCGTGAAACCGTGGTGGACGTCGTGCGACTGGACGTTGTGCGACTGGACGTTTTGCTTGTGCTTGTAGAACTGAGAGTCACGCTGGATGAAGTAGTGAGGCTAGAGGTCACACTCAGAGTTGACGTCGTGCGGGTGATGCTGCTTGATGTAGACGTTACAACTGAGTCCAACCGCCAGAGTCCAGCAACGGTGCCGCTGTCACCTACCCCTCCATATATATAGATTTGCTTTTCATCCGGATCCCAGCACATTGCATGCCCGTAGCGGCCGCCGGGCCCGCTGATTGCATACTCGCTCCAGCCACTGACATTCGAGTAAAGGAACAGCGTGTCCTGGATGCCGCCAACATAGTAGTCACCTCCGAATCCAACGAAATTGCCTGTACTTGAATCCCAAACTGCCCCAGCACCCCTTCGCTGCGTAAGACTGCCAGATGCCTCCAATAGTGTCCATCCATACTGTTCGGAGAAGCTCCACAAATCGTTGTACGTATTGTCTGTCATGTTAGTAAATGGAATGAAAACCCGCATCCCTCCACGTCCACAGCACATCAGCATCACGCTCGAAACCGAATCCCAGACTGCAACATGCCCGAAGCGCGAAAGCGGCTTCGCCCCTACCACTGTAAGGGAGCTCCAGGTGTCGTTGCTTGGATCATACACCTCCACGTCATCGTATCTATCATCAGAAACATCAGAAATACCACCGAAAACGATCATGCGGTGTGAGTCAGTGTCCCAGACTGCGGTGTGCCTGGAACGTGGCTTGCTGCCAGTCAGCTCCGTCCAAGTGTCATTAGCCAGATCATAGCCAAATAAGTCAGAGAAGGTCGACTGCGCATCATTGTTGGTAATACTCTCGTTCTGTCCTCCAAACACGTACATCACCCTGTCCACCGGATCCAGCACCGCTGTATGTAACCAGCGCTGCACTGGCGCCCCATCGCTAGACTTGATGCTCCAGAGGTTCAAGGTGACACTGTAGAAGTAGAGGTAGTTTTGGTAGCCCCATGCAACATCGGCTCCTTGAGGCCCTTGCCCGGAGCCTCCGAACAAGAACAGTCCTTTCTCCACAGTGTCCCAAACTGCTGTCATCCGGCTCAGTCGTCTCGGACCACCTGAAGGCGGCGTCAGCTCCACCCAGTTTCCAGCAACCATGGAGCATGCCAGGAGCTGCAGGCAGCATAGCCATAAAGCCATGCGACGTCGGCGAGATGCTGAGTGAGGGTCTCGGGAAAAGGCTTTGGGACTATAGGTGGCGAGAGGTTCTTCACTGGCGCATAGAAATTTCATGTTCGGGACGAAGCTGGGACGCACAATCGTTAAAACTTTTGTTACGCACATATTTGACGAGTTCTGTGGAGCTCCTGTTTTATGCTCTAGACTGCCGTAGCACCAAGGACGATGCCTGAACCATCAGCTTGAGTCACAGTAATTGTCGAGGTTTTGAGGTTTGAAGTCCTGAACCCTCAAGACACCGATAAAGTTAGAATGCCGAGCAATCCTACAATTCCGCTACAAGAAAGTATCAACCCTAAACTCTAGACCCTGAATCCTAAAGCCCCAAAACTCTAAACCCTAAATCCGAAAGCCCTAAAACACTAAATCCTAAACCCTGTGTCCGGAGTTCAGGTACACGATGCCTCTCTGCTCTGAGCTTTTCAGAGGGTTCTTAGGGTTGATATGGGAGTTTCCGGAAATAGGGGACCCCAATATAGTACCCTAAATAGAAGGATCCTTAATAAGGACCCCAAAATAAGGTACCCCAAACTTTCGGAAACTCCCATATAGCGGAAACTTGCTACCGTGACTACCGTGACTTGGAGTTTAGGGTTTTGGGTGTGTGGGGTGTTGGGTGCAGGGGCTTAAGCGTGCGCAGGATTTGAAGGCCAGCCATTTTGGGCTGGACAAGATACACCCAAATCAGCTGTCACAAATCTGCTGAAAGGATTGCAGGGGCAAACATGCAGGGTGCCAATGCAAAGCAAGTGCTGTGTACTGGGCACAGTAGAGCTTCGGGGAAAGTTTCTGATACTACGCAGAGAAACGGAGACGTAGAAGTCAAACAACCGTCATTTAGCACGACAGCGGCTGGCGAATCCTAAACTCTCGAACCCGAACCCCTGTGTGTTCATAGGCCCCAGAGGAGGCATTAGCAGTCCTTTCTCAGAACCTTCCGAAAGTCGAGCATTTGTATCTCTTAGTATTTATAAAGGTACCTGCATACATGAGTAGGGTGCAAGGGGACCAATATAAAGTTCTCTTCCCCAAGCCTGGCTACTGGGCTAAACAAGCAACCCGACAATGATTCTCGAAAGAACTAGTTCATGGTTGGGATAGGATTAAAAATGCACTTATTCCTTATTGGAATTAAGTACCCAGAAAAATTTTAAATGTTACCCAACTGTGACAAAGAGACAAGGGGCACCAACATACACCCTAAATCCATCAGACCCTCAAGACCCTGAAACAAGGGGCCCTTGATTTCAAGAGCCCCCCCTAGACCCTAAACGAAACCCTAAACCCTAAACCCCTAAACCCTACATCCCTAAACCCTAAACTAAACCCTATAAACCCTAAGCTTGCTTTCCAAAGGGCAGAGAAATCGAGATCGACTGGGGCGCCGGAGCCTGGGACCTGCGGCATCAAGCCGGAAGTAACTTCTGAGAATAGAATTTGATGCTATAGGAGTCGCAAGAGTTGGGGTGGGGTTCGGGGGTATATTTATCTATGGGACTTTAAGGGAAGAATTCGCCATTTTTTCGACCTCTATATTGTGAGGTTCGGGTTCTCAGGGTTGTCTGTTTTGGGCGAGTTAAGCACATCAAGGTTTTAAGGTGTCCATGTCTCGTGGCTCCCGCATAGCGCGCCTTGCAAGGCTTCGGCGCTTGACGGTTAGGCTCGGCAGATATACACATTTACACACTGCCTGTGACGAGGATTCAAGCCTTCCCCGCGAAATTCTAACAAGCCAGGCGGGCAAAGGGAGAAGAGGCATCAACATTGCTATTGTTGTCATTCTTATCATTATCATTCTTATTATGTAATTATGATGGCCCGCTCCATCTCAAGGAACTCTGGCGGCCCTGAATAAAATCAAGGCAGTGCACGCCAGCAATCTCCACTTCGCCCTCGACCAGCGCAGTCTTTCTGTCCTGGGTAATGTAGGGGCCTTAACAATTAGAAGAGGGTTTTGGGGGTTCCTTCTTATAACTATAGTATAACATACCTCCAAACCCTGTTCTAATCATTAAGGCCCCTACATTCAACCCTCATAATCCCCCTTATAGTAGCCCTTGTAGAACCCTTTTATTAAGGACCCTTTAAAGGTAACCCTTTTCTAATTGTTCAGGCCCCTACATTATGTTGTGAGCCGTGTCGGATGAGTCGGGGACGGAGCCAGGCATGGCCAGGAAGCTTTCCCAAAGCCAGAGGTTTAGGGCTTAGGGATAGGGTTTAGGGTGTAGGGTGTAGGGTTTACGGTTTAGGGTGGGCAAGAACATATCCTAGGCAACCTCAAGAGAAGTCTAAGCCTCCACCAACTCCAAGGCCTATGCCAAGCCCATTGCTAAATTCCCGAAACCCGGATGCTAGCCTTTTAGTAACATGCCTAGTAGCCCTTGTAATCACCCTTAAACAGCAGCGCTTCTAATACCCCTTATAGTAGCGAGAAGCCGAGTTTCTGAAAGATGTACCGTGGACTTCAGAAGGGCCCCCGTATTGGTGTTGTGAATCTTGACGACATGAGATTTCCTGAGGCGAGCTACTCGGGGTCACGCGCAGGTAGTGCTTGGAGGGCTTTCAATGCCAAGTTTATCAACTCCGAGATTCCTAGATTTGGGGGCACTGCTCGCTTCGACACAACTTTCTCGATCCATATGCGCCGAAACCCCAAACCCTAAACCTTCTTTTCGATTGAATGTAGACCAATAACCCCCGCCTGCCCTTGATGAGGAGTATGACAGAGATCCTTTAGAGCATAGCATACTGTAATATTCTGTACCATAACACAATAAGATACTGTAATATACAATCACGTGCTTTAATGTACTATAAGATACTATAGCATGTGATGCTCCCAGATCCCAGCGACTCGTCGTGCGGGATCTGAATCAAGCCCTTGTCCACGGCAAAGGGCCCGACGGCTGAGGAGATGTTGCCTTACCCAGACGCTCATGGACTCTGAAGGACTCTTCGCTCACGCAACGAATTTGTGAGAGGGTTTCCTAGAAAGAAACATTACATGAGAGTCTGTGAGGGCCTCGGCTTTAGGGCCATGATTATCCGGAACTCGAGTCTTGCGAAGCGAGCACGTACTGTAGCAGGTGCAGGCCCGCTGCCACAGTTGCCTCCGTAGTCGACCTACCGGGCGGATGTTGGGCCGGGTTAGGACTCGCAACTATTTGAGATCTACAAGCAGTCTCCAGCAAAGACAATGTCAGGCTTCCTACCGTGTAGTTGATTCCAAGCTGACTCAAAGCAGGTTCGATTGAAGGCTCGTCCTGGTTTCATCAGATGCCCTTGGCCCTTCAACCCTCCCAGCTACGACGGCTATGATGATTTCAGGCAGGCCCGAGCCTTCGCATCAACGAAAGATACTTGCCCAAAGGTGTAGTCCACATCCTGATGCAATGAAGCGGATAGTCAGACACAGAAGGGTGCTGTTAGTACCATGTCAGCTTGGCCACGGCTGATGGTATGGTAGGCGGCGCAATGATGGCCTAGCAGATTCGGCTTGTCTTCGGTAGTGGCTGCGTGTGAGGTTCATTCCGAACATACGCGATGTCCTTTCATGTGCGCTCTGCAGTGCTGAATGTTACGTGGCTGAAAGCCTTCCACGGTTGTTGCTTCGGTTCCAATAAGAATGAGCCCGCTTGCAGGAGCAATACCATGACTTTCTAGCCCACCGGAAGCGGAGCAGCCATGAGCACATGCCAAACCGTTGAATGCCGACTCTTGAATCAAGGGGACGCATGTCTTCCGTGCAAGCTTGGCACCAGCTTGCTTGTCAGGGTATCTGCACCACCAAGTCCGTCAATCCTTTCGGTGCGAGACAGCAGAAGGCTAAGTGCTGCAAAGTCTGCTTGCTCGTCGTGTCTACTCACTGCGCGGCAGCACGCGGAGATGTGGTTCACATGCCACCATGCAGGCGAAGCCTTCAATGGTTCCACATACACTTACACTTTGACTGCCTGTGATTTCGTTCTTCTGATCATACAACCGTGCGTTCTGTCTAAGGAGAGCTGACCGTTTTTGATTCAGGCTTTATACCATCTTACGGTCATACACAGTTACCATACCAACCACACCCATCATTATCGCCATAATCACAGCTCTGATCAACAAGAACTTCATCATGAACGCTGCAGCAGAGCAGACCATATAGAGGAGAAATGCCCAAATGAACCGACTCGATCGGGACAAACTTGAAGCTGAAATCCCCTAGCTTTAGCTATAGTTGTTGGCCCAGTCGCTGCCGCGGATCCGGGGAACCGAAGATGCGGAGGATCACAGCATCTCGCTGCCTTGCTTTGCGGTTTCTCTTCGTGAAGACACTTTCTGCAAAGGGCTTGGGCAAGTTCAAGGTCCAAAGTCAAGAAGCAGCAAGCATAAGTTCGTTCAGGCGCAGGATTTGGGGGTTTGGGGGTTTAGGGTTGCGGGAGCTTGCGGATGAGTCATTTACAGCCTATATGACCTTGCAGCTCCGCACCCAAGTCGAGGAGATACTTCCACAACTACTATAACCTGTCGTCATGACTTCAAGATACTGGTGCGCATCACTCATGTTCTTCAGTACAAGCAAGTTGGACGATGTAGGCAAGATACATCACATTACGCTACATTGTACAAGAGTCACTGACCCTACACTGCCATCAACTACATCCATTACGAACATTCTCATGTCCATGCCTGCATACTGCACTACATGAGTCTGATTTGTGGATACTGCCATCATAATCATGATCCTAGTGCTACTACGAGCAATGATCGGCTCCGGGATATCTCTAAAAAAGCCCCTCCGGAAGACGAGCTTCGGCCCCGGTGGCGGAAGGTCCGCGGCAAGAAGGAAAATGCCCTTGCTGGTGCCGCCTGGGAGTGCTTTATTTTTTCGACAGGTTTCGATGCTCCAATAATAAACCCTAAGCCCTAAACCCTAACTATATAATCCCAATAATAGTCTCCATAATCCTTTCCCCCAACTCGCTCGAGGCGAGGGGTTGGGGTTTGGAGGTTAACGGCCCGCTTCGCAAGGTTGCAGGGTGGTCTTTATGCTCTCACAACTCGGACTAGCCAAATGGGGGTGCGGGCAGCTTTGAAGTGTAATAAGTAGCATAGGGTTTGGGGGATATCTTGGTTTAAAGGTATGTATGATAAAGGAACCCTGGGGAGTAGTGTTCCGAATTATTCAGGCGAACTACGTTGTTTGGGCGTCACGGGTGGCCTCTACAATTTAGAAATCCACCGCTTCAGGTTCCGCATTCCGGATCTCGAGAACTACAGCTCGATTTCAACCTTCAGGCCTGTGCACCGGCGTACGACCACTTAGACTGACTTAATGTAGGGACCTTAATAATTAGAATAGACTATAATTATAATAAGGAAACCCCAGAATAGTATAGGTAAGTATTAAGGCCCCTATATTAAGTTCTTCAAAAAGGCAATTGTCGCTTTTTTGCATAGGTCAGGAGGGGAGTACCAAAGGTGCGTCAGCCTTGCAGCGATACATAATCTTGCCCAGGTGCTTCTTTCTGAAGCATGCATGGGATAGACCCTTGTCCTTCTTTCAGCCGCTGGCACTTGCGACTTACCAGGCTGACTTACAGTGGTCTCTCCTTCTTAAAATAGTGATTTTGTTGTCGTGCTCTATAGTAATTATATGGTAGTACTTTATAGTAATTATGTTATAGTATTTCCGTAATATAGTCGAACCCTGAGACACACGAAAACACGCACACAAAAGCTGCCTTGCGGCATACGGCAGACCCGACCCAACATGCCAGCGCCACCCCAAGCACGGCATGCCCAAAACCCAAAACCCTAAACCCCTAAACTCCCTAAACCCTGGCCTCGCATGATGCAGCTTCGAACGGCTCGCTGCATGGCTCGGCTCTTTGTCGCACCCGGCTGTTAGGGGACGCTGGCCGTGCTGAACCCGGAGACTCCAAAACCTCCAAAACCCCTTAATTAAGGAATCTACCTTAAATTAGATTCGGCTTCTTATTAGAATCTAAGGAATATTCCTTAATTCAAGGATTTTGGAGCCTCTGGGAACTTCACTGGTTCCGGCGACCTGGGGTTTAAAAGTTTTCGGCGACCTGGGTTTAGGGTAGCAGGCGGCCGGCACAAGGAATTCTGGGTCCAGGCTAGGCCAGAGCCGCTCAGCTGCGCATGAAGCGGTAAGGACCCTTAGGCGGGTAAGGGGAGGGGGGTTGGGGGACTATACTTCCTTAAATGGGCGTTACTATTATTATTGTTATTATTATTATTATATATATATATAAGTCCTTTTTATCTACCCCCCTAAGGGTCCCTATCATGTAACCCTTCGATGCGGCACTGCCGTTGCATATGATTCATGGTTGGTTTGCCAGCTCTAGGAAGTACGAAGTGCAAGTGCACTATATAAACCTTGCTTGCTGTGGAGGCCAGTTCCGCACCGGGCCTACACAGTAGTAATTACCAGGGAGCTTGGCTCTGCAATCCGCATTCCTCAAGTCTTTATCCTTGGCTCAACTTGCATGGGCACGACCTTGCAAAGCAAAGAAAACGTTGTACTGTTATCCTCACAGCCATGTCATCAAAGGGACAAAGCAGCTGGGCCGAAGAAACAGGTTCCCTAACACAATTACAGTATAGCAAGTCCCGAAAGCGCTGTTCGAAGTATCAAAGCCCTTATATTATCCGGTGTTTCAAGCGATGGCAAAGCTCGGAATAGCCTGCTCCGCAGCTCCCTGTTGCTCAGCGGCTGCATCAAGCACCTGACAGGAATCCTTGCCCTAGCTGGCTAATTTCCGAGGAAACTAAAATCCAAACTGTTGGCTTCTACAAGAAATATAATGGGACGTGAAGTCGGAGGAAAAGAATCGCAAGAGATTCAAACTCTCCTCTCAGTTAAGGGCCAGGAACAGATTCAGATGCTGCTGTGAAAGGGAAGTGAAGCATTCACGAGCGTCTGGTAATGTAGGAACCTGATTAAGAAACATTGGGCCTTTTTTTAGGGTTCCTTATAATAATCCTAATATTTTGGGGTTATAGGGCCAGGGTTTCTTAATCAGGTTCCTACATTACAAGGGCATCACTAGCTAGAATAGGATCTTTGAACCTGTCTAGTCTACTATACTTCGAAATAGGAGCTCTAAGGAACAGCTAGTTTTTGTGATTAATTCGATTGTAATACGTGCAATACGAAAAGGCAATAGCTAATGTTTGTGATTATTCAGGCTGCTATGTCCCTAAACCCCAAACCCTAACCAAACTCCCTGCTTCATTGAATCTCCTGAGGCCAAGGCCGACTTTTGCAGCTTCTGCACATCGCCTTTCAGCATCTCAGACCTGTGTCTGATATTGGTAATTTCAATGAAGTTTCGGGATACATCCGACTTTAGCAAATTTATTAGCCAGTAGGGTCGACAAGGGGATGAACCTTGCATTTTGTCTGGTGGCTGCCCTTGTGACTCTACTGTTGCTGCTGCCATTCAACATTCAGGAACTGCTTCATAGTTTCGTTTCGCTGCCAGGGGGAAGATGATGCCAAGGATGATCCTCATCTTTTTTCCCACAGTTCTGCGTGAGAGTGGGTGCTCCATGGTGGAAATGGTTAGTTTAGTGAGTTTGCACAGTTGCAGCTGGTCGAAATCCCCACGGAACAGGCCCGTAAAACCAAGCACCAAGTGTCGGAGAACCTTGGTTTGAGTTCCGGGCTCCTGCCGGGAAGTTTCGGCCAGCCTCGCAGCCAGGTATCAGGTCGGAGAGATCACAGAGGGAGCCGTACTACCACTCTTTGAGATAGCAGGGACATTTAGCAGTGGAACTTTGAGCGGTACATAGCGGTACTGTCAAGAATTAGTAGTGGTAGCAATACAAGTACCGGCAGCGCAGAAGCAATACAAACACAAGCAGTGGTGGTGGTCATTTGTCATAAGTCGGTGTAGAAGTTAGTAGTCGTCGTCGTAGCAGTAGCAGTAGAAGCCGTAGCAGTAGCAGCAGCAGCAGCAGGAACAGGAGCTAGAACAGGAGCAGTCACATTAGCAGTTGTCGACGTAGCAGTTGTCGTCGTAAAAGAAGCAGAAGTAGGTAGGAGTAGCAGGAACAGTAGCAGGATCTTCAGCAGCAGCGGCAGTAGCAGTAGCAGTAGCAGTAGCAGTAGCAGGAGCAGGAGCAGGAGCAGGAGCAGGAGCAGGAGCAGGAGTCGTCGTAGCAGCCGTCGACGCGGTAGTTGTCGTACGAGCAGTAGCAGTAGCAATAAGGCTCGGTCGCAGCGGAAGCACAATGGAGCTGGTACTAACATGTGCAGTGATAAGCGCGAACTCAAGTTGACGACGAAAACAATCAACCCCAAGATCTCCGGTGATCACGACCCAAACACTTAGAGGATCATGGGACTTAGTAAGTAGGGTTATAAGTACCATAATTAAGGTTATAAGTAAATATAACTATAGTTACATAACTTATAACCCTATTTACTAAGTCCCCTGATCCCCCAAGTATGTGTACTCAACACATGCAGCTGAGTTAACAAAGCTCGTGGCACAATAAAGCGCTGTGCGTGTACATATAACTTATAAATGTGTTTACACAACTTATGTGCTTATGAATACAGAAAATGTCACACTGGAGGATTTGTGGCATTGCTAAAACATAGACTCACAGCTAAGCGTGAACTAAGCCCCGATCGGTGTAGAGCAAACAAAGGCAGCAAACACCGTGGAGCAGACGGCGGCAAGGAAGTACCGCGCGGCCGGGTTGTGACCCCTGGCCTGGGGGAGGGGGGGGAGGGGGGGGCGAGGCCAAAAACGTTAGTAAATAATGTATGTACGCATGCATGCATGCATGCATGCATGCATATGCATGCACGTTTACAGAACTACAACGCCATTGATACGGAATAATATCGAGTGAAAGGCATACAGTAGAATGTTCAAGGCGGGTGGGACATGTCGTGCCGGGTGGACCTTCGCTGCTTCTCGGCTTCTTCTTCCTGCTTCTTCACCTTCCACATGATGGGTTCTTGCTAAGGAATTTATAAAGATTAAAGTTATCATATTAAGGAAACCATATTATCAACTATAGATCCCTTTATGGTAACTTAACATAAATCCTTTAACAAGAACCCAACATGGCACACAACTCGGCTTCTTGCTTGTTACCTAGCAGTAGGACCTAGCAGGGACAAGCCGGGCTTGGGGTTTAGGGATTTGGGATTCAAGATAATGTAGGGGCCTTAATGATTAGAATACGGTTTTAGGGGTATATTCTACTTTAACTATAACAAGAAACCATTCTACTGTAACTATAAAAAGGAATCCCCAAAACCTATTCTAATTATTAAATCCCCTGCATTATACTGCACTGGGTCTTATCTGATTGTTAAGCTGTTTCCTTCACGAGAGTATACGAACAGGCCACGGAAAACAAAGGTATTGCTCAGAATTGTTGCGAGTATATATGTATACATACACACACACATAATAATGACAAAAGTAATAATACTTGTTACCGGTATTCTTATTGTATACGTATACACATACACATACACCATGAATATGTAATTAATGCAAATTGTGCCCAGGGCTGCGGAACATCTTTCTTCGGCCCCAGATCTTGAGACAGAGTATCTGAACCTGCCTAAATCCCATCTAGATCCTTCGATTCACCATAACACCCGTGAGCTGAACAACCCTACACTCAACAATCCTGTCTGCTTCCACCTATACTCATTACTCCGCCTGGGTGGTGAGTCCGTCGCACTTTGACTCCATGGCCGCCCGGCCTTAGCAATCAAAGGATTCCGAAAAGCCTTCTTGATGCTCCTCTACCACACGACGTTTGGGGAGGTTTGGAACTTTCAGAGAATCGGAGGCCTCGAGTTTTGTGTGTGCGTGTTGTGTGTAATTGTGTGTGTGTGTATATATGTTTTCAGAGTTTACCTGGGGCGTCGAGGCCTTAGGGATTTAACGTGTGTTTGCCTACCGTTTTGCTAGGATCAGACTGTTACTCTTGATTCATCTTACTGTCGGCAGCGGGCACGTGTGATAACATCGTCAAAACGGGCACGACAGCACATATGCTGACCTGCGAACTCGATGAGCGGAGTCATGCCAAAGCCTTGGCAAGCCCTCAACCAGCAATAAACTTGAGCCTGACCTCGACTAGTTGAAGTGGCTTGACGAGATCGAGTGTAGGAGTGCAGCCTCTGGCCAGGGACCCAGAATCGCAAAAAAAACAACACCCTAAACCCCTAAACCCTTACCCCTAACCCCTAAACCTTACCCCTAAACCCTTAAACCCCGTAAACGCCAAACACCCAAGGAGTCATCGTTTGAGCGGGCTTTGGTTTTGGCTTCGCAGACCTGTGGTCTTGTTAAGGGATTTTATTTAAGTTGCCATAGTAAGGAAACCAACGTATTTACTATAGATCCCTATTATGGCAACTTGAACCTTAAACCCTAAATAAACCCTTAAAGGGACCCTTATAGATCCCTGAAAGGAATCCTTATAGATCCCTACTATGGTAACTTAATTTAGTCCTTAACAAGAACCCAGCAGACTGGGGCCCAAGCTGGCTCGAAGATCGGCGAGCTCTGCCCTTAGAGGCCAATAGACTGCGAGAGATCAGAAATATGTATACTATAACATAGGCTTTGATGTATGCTATGCTATCCACTAGTTATAATATACTCTAACAATAGACTCTATTATATATATATAGAGAGAGAGAGAGAGAGAGAGTTCGCATCCTTGGCTCCTTGACAACAGCGGACAAAGACAACGACGACAGTAGACGGGTGGTGTCTTAGAACGTTCCCTGCACACAAACCTCACCTCGCAGGCTAAGACTAAGAATTTCCAGGACACCAGCACAAGGACTTTCCACTCGTCGGCGCGTGCGTGGTTCTCATCCTGAAGCAGCTGCTAGGTGGGCATGTAACTGCAGGTGGGCATTCCGCGGTCAGAGCTTCGGCAGCAGAGGCGACAGCTGTTTTTGCATCCGGGCTGCGAAGCACGTGCCGGCAATCATGCTATCTGGTGCCTTGAACAGCACTTTCCCTGTGCGAGACACATGCAAAGTGCACGATAGCCAGCGCACGAAAGAAGTGAAAAACTGACTCGGACATTCTCATTGCGCTCAGTCGAGCTCGGAGGTCACGGTCGAACTGATGACGCTTGAGACGGCGCTGAAAGCTGCCAGCATGCAGAGGATGCCAACTCCGAGCACCACGGATGGCATGCCTTCGCCATCTGCCGCCATTGCTGCGGTTGGCGTCATCATGACTGCTGGCACTGCAGCCCCGCCAGCGACTTCGAGTGGGGTGCTTCCACGGAGCTGTGTGACTGGAGCAGGCCCGCTAAGGAAGGCAAGGCTGTGCAAAGCGATGCACGCAACCAGGGCGACGCAGGCAGTGATCAGCTTGGAGGAGCGGGCCATCCTGGATGGACTAAGAGTCTAAGAGTGTCGGTCCCGGCTTCTCCCTGCGAGCAAAATATATGATGAATCGGAAACGCCTAGTGCTCCAGCAGTATATACTCCCAAGCCATGGCGGAATCCAAGCAACTTCAAGTCTCGCAGTGTCATACACGATTCACTATTTGGATACTACATCAACTTGTAGCTAAAGAAAATCCACGTGACACGCCTGAAACAAAATCCTTGCAGCCTGCATCCGAAGGTACTTTGCCTACGCCATCGCCGAATTTCAGCCTGCTCCAAACTCTGAGCTCTGAATCGCATAATGGCTTGCCGTGCCCTCATGTCTCATGTCATACATCAAGAGCTTGCCAGAAAGTGCATGATCTTGGACAGTACTCTTGCAGGACCCCTATTATAGGACCCTTATAAAGCACCCTTAAAGGATCCCCGCTGGATGCTTCGAGGGGAACTCCGACCAGGGCCCCGGCACGGAGGCGCTCCGCATCAGCCCGGAGGTCCTCTTGCCTTGCTTAGAGGATCATGGGACTTAGTAAGTAGGGTCCTTAAAGGGATCTATAGGGTTCCTTAAAGGGATCTATAGGGTTTAGGGTTTATAGGGTCTACTTAGAGGATCATGGGGCTTGGTAAGTAGGGTTATAAATAAGTCAAGTAACTATAGTTATATCTACTTATGACGCCAATTAACGTACTTATAACCCTACTTACTAAGCCTCTTGATCCTCTAAGTAACCATGCAACAATTTGGACCATAATCGGTTCTTTTACTAAGGGAACCACACAACAAGAAGGGCAAAAGGGCACTACTCAGGAACCTAGATACAATTCTTCGTTAGCTAAACACATTTTTCTTTGTGTCCTGGCCGTGGAGTTCTGAACCCTAAACCATGCGTACCCACTCCCAACCTCTGTGGGAGAAACTACGGGAATCACATTAACCTTGGCACAGCAAGTCCACCAGGTCTGGCGGCGAAGCAAGCCGTCATCATGATCTCAAGTACGAGTGCGGCTGCAACCACCAGAACGTAAAGTGGCTTGAAGGCGCTGTCGAAACCAAGCCTTCACGTACTTGAATTTATGGACCGTAGGGAATATTGAGTCCTATCCTCGTTGCGGGAATTCCTTCCAACGCACGAAAGCGCCGCTACATGCCTTTACCACAGACCGCGTGGGTCGGGATTCCTGAATAATCCTTCTTCGTTCTGCCCCCGCGAAGGCTTTTGGCCGAGACGCCGGGTTTGATGGTACTCGGCCTGACTCTTGGCCTGGAGAGCGGTGGGGGGGGGGGGGGGNGGGGGGGGGGCTTATAACAAGCAAAGAGGATACCTTGCTAGCTTAGGGGTCGGTCCTCAAAGAAAGGACCCATCTCCGGAGACTCCCTTCGGGCTCTGTTCAATAAGAGCGGTTCAAAGAACCATTTCCGGAAAGATGAGGACATTAGGCCGGGGTTACGTGGTCAGTAACCTTAGCAACAAGATCATTCATAACACTATTCGTACTGTTATTCATCGTGATGTCACAGCCCACTGAGTCAATTGGCCGTGTCTAAACAGGCTATATGAAGGAGCTCAGTTGGCAAGCACCAGCCTTCCTGCATGTTTCGATCCAACTGAAACTGTACCCCCCTGCTCTGAACCCTGCAAAACGTTTGCAACTTTCAATTATTAGTCCCTAAACCCTAAACCCTAAAAACCCTAAACCCTAAAAGCCCTAAACCTAAGTGAATATTGCGGCCGACAGTAGCCCTCAGCTCTTCCTGGACGAGACCTGTTTCGCTACGCCATCAGCTGCCACATCCCTTCATCAACATCTTCGACTGCGCAGCGTGCAAAACTGAGCTACTTGAAGGATGCCAACAGTCTTAAAGGGTCTTGAACGCATGATCTAAAACTTTGGGCAGAGGAATGTAACTATGTAGGTTCCCTTGGCCTGTCTCGCCAGTTCGTCTCGCTCTGCCTTCGCAGGAACAGGCACGGGGGTTAAAAGTTCACGTTCCTGCACTCTCTCGCAACTCGGATGAGGCGTACAGGATCAACCCTAAACCCCTTTTTCCTAAACCCTAAACGTGGAGGCCAAGCTCATCTTCTCCGGTCTAGGGTGGAGGAGCAATTTGCGCACGGGGCTGAACTGGGAAGCTTGCACTTGCAAAGAACGCCCATTCCTAATCCTTCGGCTTGGAGATTGCCCGTCCAATTCCTACTGCATCACCAGCTGTCGGAGACCGGTTTCTGGTCTTGCATACAGATCAACTTCCGTCTGGTCAAAAGGCCGCAATTGCTTCCGCCGGGATGGCGGCAAAAGGTTTTCAGGCAATGTCTGATAGCGAAGAAGGGGGGTTGCTTGACTGAATCTGTCTGCTTACCTGGACCTAGTGCATCGCAGAAGCATTGCGAGTATTTGGGCAAGGAAGCTTATGGCTTATGGCTCGTAATCTGCGGCATTGCAACCAATCGGCAGAGCAAGTGCTCCTCTTGGAATATCTGGTAAAGACTCTGTGTCTTAGGAGTACCTCTCCTATACTGCGATGATGATGCTTGTGGTGGTGGTTGTGGTTGTGGCGGAGGTTGGGGCAATGTTCTGCCTGTTGCTGTGGCTCTGGTCATCATCAAGTCTGGCCAGCGCCCACAACAGCCGGCCTGCAACCGTGCAATCTCCGCTTGGAGCTGCACCCTTGGAGAGAGGTGCTTGACGTGAACGAGAAGCTATGAGGAGCTTTATACTGCACACCTGTCTGAAGCTCGTCACTTGGAGCCTCAAAGCTATTTACGGCAAGACGTTGGCAGCTGATAGCCGAGTTAGTCAGCAAAGTTCATTGCCGAAGACAGTTTGAGGATGCGATGCTGAGCAGCTGCGCTTATGTAGCCTATGTAGGAGTGCAAAGAAGAAGGTAAGCGAGGCTGTGCAGAATCAAGCAAACACGACTCCAGCCCTTTACGTCCCGAAGCGTAAAACTTAAAGCCAAGGTTACCGGCAACGAGCATTCTTGAAACAATCGCAAGGCAAGACCCAGACTGATGCAGATTCTCCTCCGGGCACAGCATGGAACGGGGCTCGGACTCTTTGAGGATTGAGGTCAGCAGAGGTCCGGTATCAGGGTTTCAGCACTTACAACTGGTACTTCCGCGCGCTGCATCAGGCTCTCGTCCCCCTTCGGGAGTCTCGAGTCAGATAAATACTACTGGTAATGGTAATAATAACAATGATAGCAACACTAATTACTGATGATACTAATCAGAATACCAACAACTACAGTACTTTTCATAGTAACAACTAATAGTAACAATCATAATAAACAACTAGTAACAATAATGATACGAATGATAACATACAATAAACGAATACAAATAGTGATCATATGTGTAGAAATATGTAGAAATGATAATAGCAATACTGGCAATCATAATAACAGTAATAATAATAATAGTTCTTACAAAGATTATGTCTCGGACCACAGTCCGCACAAGCATCGCGACAAATACCGTCCT
This sequence comes from Symbiodinium sp. clade A Y106, assembly GCA_003297005.1. Lineage (NCBI taxonomy): Eukaryota > Dinophyceae > Suessiales > Symbiodiniaceae > Symbiodinium > Symbiodinium sp. clade A. The sequence continues at coordinate 34,298 of BGNK01002308.1, read as the reverse complement.
GTAATGGCAGTGCTACCGGGAATATTCTTTCTACAAGAGTGTACTACGATATGGGTTCGATAAGGGCTTACAAGGATATAATAAGAAGGTTACGATACTACGGGTACTATCACGGGTGTAGGGCAAGCATGTCTCCTGCTGCGGAGCTGGTTGTTCTTGAAGGCGCTGCGCCTAGGACGGTTCACCGGGCTGGCTCATGTTGGCGTTGGCTTTCCCGGGTCGTGCTCGCAAGCTCCTCTCACATCTGACAACCCTAAACCCTTTTCCCTAAACCGCACGGAGCCCCTGGACTCCAGTTCTCGTAGGCTGCCGTGCAAGGAAGGGCAGCCAACGACTCACAGTTTTACAGAATCCCTCGAAATCTGTTGCGAAAGACTGATTCACTAGGTGTCCCCCCAACAGGAGTCGAAGCCTCTCCAAGAACTCGCTGATGCTCGACGGACAAGGCCTCAATGTTGACAACGCGACGAGCAGCCAGGACTGTCAGAAAGCAGGCGGTGACATGGAGTTTGTAGAGCATTCTAGGATGTCAGGGCAAGTAGGAGGCTGCAACAAAGTTTTTGAAGACGGCCATGCGAAATCATGCGAGCCATCGCGAGTCGGCTGAACAGGTTCCCGAGCTGAGAGATGGATGAATTCCTTGCTGGAATTTTGACTTACACAGCGGGTGGTGTCCCGACGGAGCTCACGGGGCATCAGTACTCATGGATTGATGGGAGACAGGGGTGTAACCACAAGAAGGAACACAAGCGAGAACCACAACAAGAAACGCAGGAACCGCAACAAGAAATGTAGGAAACAGGACAGCAAATTGAGGAATCAGGACAGCAAATTGNAGACAGGGGTGTAACCACAAGAAGGAACACAAGCGAGAACCACAACAAGAAACGCAGGAACCGCAACAAGAAATGTAGGAAACAGGACAGCAAATTGAGGAATCAGGACAGCAAATTGACGAATCAGAACGGCAAGTTGAAGAGCACCCCTCTGAAGCCACTGACATTGCAGAATCGATATGCCAGAGCCTTTTGCGCCCACAGAAATTGACGGGCACGGGGGAGTACGAGTTTCGAGACTTTCAAGGCTCAAAAACCGAAAATTGTACTCCCCCGCACCCGTGCCCCCCAGTTTCCCATGGAAACCTAGAGGCCAGAGCACGAGCGCGCGGAAGCACAATTTTCGAGACTTTCAAGGCTCAAAAAGCCGCAATCTGTACTACCCCGCGCGTGCCCCCCCGCCGCCTCGACGCCAGAGGCCAAAGCACGGGCACGTGGGAGTACGAATTTCGAAACTTTCAGGGCTCAAAATGCCGAAATCTGTACTCCCCCGCCTGTGCCCCCCCGCCCCTGGACAAAAGAAAACCAGAGCACGGGCGCGGGGGAGTACGATTTTCGAGACTTTCAAGGCTCAAAATG
>BGNK01002308.1:7628-32582 GCA_003297005.1 Symbiodinium sp. clade A Y106 | reverse complement strand
CTGGGCAAAAGAGAGGCCAGAGCACGGGCGCGGGGGAGTACGAATTTTGAGACTTTCAGGGCTCAATATGCCGAAATCTGTACTCCCCCGCGCCCGTGCCCCCCGCCGCCTGGACCCCAGAGGCCAAAGCACGGGGAGTACGAAGCTTTCAAGTCTCAAAATGCCGAAATCTGTACTCCCCCGCACCCTTGCCCCCGCGCTCCTGGACAAAAGAGAGGCCAGAGCACGGGCGCGGGGGAGTACGAATTTCGAGACTTTCACTTCTCAAAATGCCGAAATCTGTACTCCCCCGCGCCCGTGGCCCCCCGACCCTGGACAAAAGAGAGGCCAGAGCACGGGCGCGGGGGAGTACGATTTTCGAGACTTTCAACGCTCAAAATGCCGAAATCTGTACTCCCCCGCGCCCGTGCCCCCCGCCGCCCCCAGAGGCCAAAGCACGGGCACGTGGGAGTACGAACCCATGGACCCCATGCAAGTTTGGAAAAACTTTCACATCATGTCATCCACATCTACGCTGGAGCCACAGCTCGCCCTTCAGGCAACACTGGAGCCACACGGCCCCAGTATCGGGCAAGAGTGACGATGAAACTGCATGTTGTTCCCCAATTCCCCAAACCTTCGAAGCCTTAGTGAGGTTACCACATAACCTTTTTGATGTTCTTGCAGCTTTGTTGTGGCAACCNGCATGTTGTTCCCCAATTCCCCAAACCTTCGAAGCCTTAGTGAGGTTACCACATAACCTTTTTGATGTTCTTGCAGCTTTGTTGTGGCAACCGCACGAGCTTGTTGATGTTCTTGGAGCCTTCTTGTGGTGTCAACCCTCTCTCCATGGATTGGGATCGCGACCGCTTGCTGCGCCAAGGCTTCTTCAGCTCGAAGTGTGAGATCCTTAGCACCAGAGAAATGATAAGCGAGGCAAAGAGGGAGACGCAGAGGAGAGAGACCAAGATAGAGAGAGAGAGAGTGAGTGAGATAGGAAAAGGCCACGTAAGTAACAGGGATTGAGAAACATAAGCGCAGGAACCCGGCCACCGCGCTACCACTACCTATCACACTGCCAGGCCATCAGGCTAGAATCTGCTCAGATTGTCAAATTTAAAGCAGGAGATCGTCTTGAAACAAACTCACGATGCTTTTTAATTTGAGCCGATGAGGCAGTTAGAGTTTGGCTAAATCCTGCTAAATCCCTATGCAGGCATGTCAAACGTTCATGTGATTCCACGTTTACTCTATCTTAAAACCTTAGTGTCATGTGTTGCTACGTCTCCTTTATAGTCTACTCTTGCCATCGGGGTTTAACGATTAGAATAGGGCTTTGGGGTAGGCTATACAGTAGTATAGTTACATAAGGACCATAAGGGGGTGTAACTTATAGAGGGTGAGGCATGCGTCCTGAACCGAAAGCCAGGTTCCGATGCGAGAAACATCGACCGTCAAAGGCCAAAGGCAGCGACGCTAGTAAACACGTTGGGGATGTTTGCTCTTCCTCTGTGGCGGAGTCTAAACTATGACAGTTCAGCCTTTCACTTCAGAGTTGAGCCATCCGCATGAAGTCGTCAGCTGCAGTTTGGAGATTCCGTGTGCTTTGGAGGATTTATTCGAACGGAGCTTGCACCTACACTACGGTGATGTATTCCAAGAGCAGGTCCAAACCTTAAAGCTTGTAGACCTCAAGGTCCACTGATGCTCAGCATCTGGGAGTTAAGTGGCCCGAAGTTCCTGAAAACTCGAAATCCCTCTGAGCTCTGAGCCCAAAAAACTCTAGACCGCCCTGAACTCTAAACCCTAAAACCCTCAAACCCTAAAACCCTTCTTCTGTGTAGGCTCCGAGAAACCCTAAACCGTCATACCTAAGCCCCATCACTAAAACCCACTGTCAACCCTTCCAGGCCGTGGACCCCAGAAGCTTTGAAAGCGAAAGACCAACCCCCAAACCCTAAAACCCCCTAACCCCTAAACCCCCTAACCCCGAAACCCCTAGGCCCCTAAAACCCTAAACCCCGCCTCTGAGGCCCTGGCGGAGTGATCGGCCTGGAGGATGCCGTACTGAGCACCTCAAGATCTTCTCCGTATTTCTTGTTGCAAGGTTTAGGGTTTAGGGGTTTAGGGTTTAGGGGTGTCGGGAATTCGACCAAAACACATGCTAATCTGTCTGGTGCTTAGTAGGGAATGGGGGAATGGAGTATAGAGACGATTATTGGGGATTATATTGGGATCCATTCCCTCATTCCCTACTAAGCACCAGACAGTCTTGGACTGTGATGGGCCTGCGGTGACCCAGAGACGCTGCGATGGCGTCCAGCTCTCGGGGGTTTCGGGGCTTAGGCGCTGAAACGGTCTCAGCAGAGTATTTCCGAGGACGGGGCGAAGCTGCTCGCACCTTGCAGATGGTGAGAGCTCGGGACAGTACTATCGGGGCCTTAATAATTAGATAAGGTTTTGGGGAAAATTATACTATAATTAGAATATAAGGAGCTCCCCGAAATAGTATAGGTAATTCTTATAACGCCCCTATAACTGCGCTGACGCAGCCGCTGTGTAGCCAAGATCATGCCCGCCGCACATATGGCGGATGCAACGCTTTTCTCCGCATGGCCGTGCGGGGTTTACCAGCTTGCCCAGCCGCGGCATTGCACCTCAACAATGGCAGCGGTCTGACGTGTCTGAACAAGGCAGCTTCTATGCTGCGACAGCTTGCGCAAGTGGATCTTGTGCTTTAGTACGGGCGGTTTCACGTGCAAGTGCAGCTGAGGGCAAGTTGCGCTCTTTTCCTCCTTAATACAGAAGCTCTTCAATCTCCTCTTCGTCCTCCCGATCTAACTGAGCTAAAACCTCTTCTATGGACGGAATGGCTTTCGCCTTGCAAACGGTGTCGACGCCTTTTGCGCCGTAGCCCTCTTTCGCCGCACAAATGGTGTCTACATCTTTGGTGCCGTAGCCCTCGAAGCGCATGCTGATATTCTGTTCCTGCTTTGCTCTGATGTGCCGTTGACGAACCCTCCGGCCCTGCCATCTGCATGTTGCGAAGCCCGACCAACAACCCTGGCTGTCGAAGGACCGGGCTACAGCAAAGGAACTCGGAACTGGCGTTTGGGGCTGGCTATCAGATGCTTCCACCTTTCCTCCCTCGCCATTTCGGTAGGATTCCACCATGCGCTCCATCTCTTTGGCTTTCTGCAACTCCCCGTCGTCTTCGAAGAGGGCTGCCAAGAAGTCGCAGGCATTCTCCCTGTACGCCTCGTTGAGCGTGGCATCACCTTGCTGCAAATGGAGCATTGGGCTTCGGAGAGCTTCGTTCTCCTTGCACTTAGTCTTGAGCATCCACATTAATGATACCTCCATGACTTGCTATAGTCCGTGGCTGCAGCATATCCGGCCCTAGTTGGACTTCAATACTTTCAAATGAAGGTGGTGAGTTTACTTTGCGAAATACACGCAAGGCCGAAGGCCCCTTGTCTTAGCCAGGTTTACAATACAGAAGCTACTGACCCCATTGATGCCCGGGGCGCGGTGAACCTGCAGCAGCGAGGCTTTCGCGGAAGCTGCCACCTGACCAGCGTTTTGGAGACGTGATGCTCAACGGGCAAAACCTTGCAAGTAGTTTAAGATTTGAGGGTTTCCCAACTCGGACAGTCCAGACGAGGTCTCCATGCGCATGTTGATTGGAGGGTTTAGATCCTTGAGATTCTGGGATTTCATGGGCTAGCTGCTTGTTTTGTTTTTTCTTGAGCCCTTCTAACACTCCGACATCCGCAAAGCTTGCACAGAAACAAGTGCTGGAAATTTGCTCGCCTTCGACTTCTCGTGGTCGCGTGCATCTGTGGCACGGCGAAGAAAATAATTTGCCGAGCCGTGCAAGAACCTTGGAGAGGCACGAACAAAACAGAGTTTGGGAGGCCTCAGCGAAGCCGTCAAAGCCATGGCAGCAGCAGGGATGGCGACTTAGGAACGCCAGTCAGAACAAGGTTCTATTCTACAGGTTCTGGGCCTAGAGGTTAAAACTCGCCCTCCAAGCAACGCGGCCAAGGAGTCATCAGGGAGGACAGGCAGGACGTCTTTGTTCAGGATCCGGATGCACCGACGGGCAGTCTTCTCTCCTTCCGGCCCCAAAGCCCAAACCTTGGATGTTCCTGGGGACTCTTAGGGAGTCAAGTTCGGGTGCTGTCTGTGTTGTTCTTGCATGCCACCTGCTTCATCCTATCAAAACAAACTGGCTCTGAAGAACACCCAGGAACGCTGCCTGGTCCCATCGTGCCTGCTTGATGCAACACCTCGGCGGCAACGGCATGCAGGAACTTCTCGGCCTCTTCGAGGGCCGACCTGGCTTCCTGCTTAGATTGGGCCGTGGACACACGGCTGTTCCCGTCCGCTTTCGGATTGCGGGCCGGTGTCGCGCCCATCGGCTGTCCATGCATGGGTTGTCGGTGTGAGGTCCCGAAAACCTTCGTCTTCTTCCCCTCGTCGTCGCTATCCCCCATCTTATCCCACTTGCCTGGGTTCTTGTGGATTTAACTTAAGTTACCATAGATAGGGATCTATAGTAAATAATCTGGTTTCCGTATTATGGCAACTTAAATTAAATCCCTAGACCCTGAAAGGAACCCTTAAAGAACCCAGTTGCTGTAGTTGAAGGCGTCAGAGCCACCCGAGCCCGAGCTCTTCTTCGGCTTCCCGGCTACTGCCAAGCCAGGCTCGAGATCGCCCCGGTCGAAGAAGTCCTCCACCTTCTGGGTTCTTGTTCAGGGATCTTACTTAAGTTACCATAATAGGGATCTATAAGGGTTCCTTTCAGGGTATAGGGTTTAAGCTACCAGAATAGGGATCTATAGTAACTAGTATGGTGTCCTCATTATGGTAACTTAAATTAAATCCCCTAACAAGAACCCAGCCTTGGGTCGATAGGTCCCCAGCTTGGCCACCCGAACCCGAGGCAGCGTTCGAAGTGGAGCGGCGGAGGAGGACCACTCCACCTTCGGCACCTTTGGGGCCTCTGGCGGCTCCGGCTTCCCTGCAAGAATTCGGCAGTGAGTAAAAAGGACGGAGCTGGCCGGATTGGGGTGCGATTTCCACGAAGCTGTTTAGAATTGAAAGTACTAAAATGCATGAATCGGGCCTGGCTCTGGCAAAGGAGTCGCAGCTTTGCTTTTGCTCGCCTGCTGCGGTGCTGCAGCTGCCTTGCCACAGTAGAGCTTGTGCAGCTTCCATCCATTTTTCTGGCAGGTAAAGTTGCAGTACGCGACCTGATCAAGTCAGCACTCAATTGTTAAGGTTATTGTAGCTGGGAGCTGCAGATATCGGGGGTCCCTGTATGTCCCTGTACTGCGGTCATTGTCTTGACTGCTCTGACAGGCGGTGCGCGTTCAGCTCATAGCACTAGTCAATTTCCCCATCAGCCCCATCATTTGAACGGATACCGCATTATGCTCCCCACCCAGGGTTCCGCCGAGTCTGATCCGATGATCCCAAAACGCAACTCATGAACCTGAAGCAACCTGACTGAGGCCTTTTGAAGGCCTGAACCAAAAGTGCCAAGCCTCCTTGCATCGGCCACATTGGAGGAGTGCCCCTAAACAGCCGCAGTGGTCGCAGCTCAGGTTGGACAACTCGGAATTTGGCATTTCTCCGCGTCTTCGAGGAAAGGTCGGAATGGCCCCGAGCAAGATCCCTGTTTGAAACCGAGGTCGACTCAGAAACAAGAGCTGGCGCTAAGTGGAGAGGGCATTTACTCAAGGCCTGGGCACGGGTGTGTATTCTATACTGAAGCCTATGACCACTGCTACATGTTTCAAGGACTCTCTGACAAAAAGTTGAAACTCGCCAAAACTGCTGCAGAGAGCCGAAACGTAGAGAGTCGACGGTGTTGGCAGTTTCGCCAGGCTTTAACAGTAACAGCATCTAGCCAATGCCTGTGCAAGAGACCTGCTGGGGGCAAGACCGTGCAAACAGAATATCGCCCAAAAATAGTATAATTATACCATAAACTATAATAAGGAACCCCCCCCGAATAGTATAGCTAAGCATTAAGGCCCCTAGATCAACTGACTCGAGGTCCGCACTTCCTGTCACCGCCGGCCACACGGCGACACGAGCCACGGCAGGTAGAACGGTTTAGGGTTTAGGGTTCAGGGTTTAGGGGAGGTGTCTGCTTAGGGCTCCATTCAAACCTAGATAGTAGGTTACTGGGGTACATAATATATGGTTAGTAACCTACTATTTAGGTAACTGAAGCCCTAGGGTCTGCTTACGGAAGTGCAAGGCTTCTACATCTTTTGTTTGTCTGCTGGCGGCGATGCAAGCTCAGCTTCACAGCAGTGGCGAAGGGCATGACTTGGGCCAAACACTGGGAAGATTGACGTCGATGCTGGGACGTTAGCAGTTGTGCTGCGAGTTGACGCTGCAGAGGCCTCCGATTTTCGGCAGCTTCGTAACCCGTAACCCTTAAGCCCTAGACCTAAACTTAAGCCTAAACCCCTGAACCCTAAACCCTAATCTCCTTAAGCCACCCTAAAATCTTCGAGAAGCTCAGGGCTCGACTCCCTCTCCAGTTTGGCCACCTCGGCCTTGCAGTTTGGAGGCAGAGCTGGAAGCTGACGGGTCTTCACTGCCGTCCCGCTTGGGAAGTTCTGCATACTACAGCACCAAAACTCTATTAAAAATCTTATACCACCAAAACACCTGGTTCTAAACAATGTACCGCGGATGCGAGATAATATAATTACACCCCAAACCCTATTCAACATCTCAAGGCCCCTTTCTATCAAAGTTCCCGGACCAGGCCTGTGAGTCTTGCAGTTGCTGACCGAGCTTCTGAAGCCTCGCGGGGAGCACGGGGGAAGAAAGGGAAGAAAGGGGTGTGGAGATTTGGCGGCTTAGGGTTTCGTCTCACACTGGCAAGGCTCCACACAAGTCTCAGCTTCAAGCTACTCACATCGCAGCTTAGCGTGTGTGGGTTATGCTGTCACAACTCGGCCAGCCGTCTCAGGGTTTACGGTAGAGTTTAAGGCTTTTTTCCCCTCAAGGCTTAGGGTTTTCAGTTTAGGGTTGGGCTGTGGGACTTTGGGCCTTGGGCTTGGGGAAACAAGGCTTAATGGTTCTTGGATTTCGAGTTTATTTGGGTTTTTGGCACTCACACTCGGACAAACCCTGGCAAGGTCTGCAGCGATACTGGTTTATCTGGGTCTAGATCTTCGGTTTGTTTTGGAGTTTCGACTCTCGTAGCTTGGCGAACCAGCTGAGGCTGCTGTTCGATCATTGAGGGCACTGCAAGCTCCGGTCTAGGGTTTAGGGGCTCGTTTCGCTTGGGGTCATGGGCACTGCTAGTTTGATGCTTAGCGCCACCCACGAGGAATCAGGAACTTGGCCACCGAGTTCGGGTTGCTTTGGCAGTTGTATGGGCCCAGGGCATACACCTTCTAGAAGTGTGAACAAGGAATTGCTGAGACCTCTATGAACCCTACACTGCAGTGGCTTGAACCGAAGAGGAGTGGGGAAGGTATCTTACTTTGGCTTCGCCACCGAACGATCGCTGAAGGGGAAGATTCTGGGGTGCATGGCGGCTGGCGACCATGTCTGAGGAGCCGGACTCCATGGTCAGCATGTCGCCCGACGCCTTAGGGCCGTTGTCCGCGACAGTCGCGCATCTCTGTCTTACAGGAAATCTAGACACACAAAGCTCTCACAGCGGGCTGCCTAGAACTGCCTGAACTAGTTGGGTCGAATACTTGAGGCACAGCATGTGAACAAAGCAGCTGTAGGGGCTGTTTCAATATGCGGCTCGCTTTCCCGGTTCGTCTGCGGGCGGTGGAAGCTACTACGTTGCCGCAGCTGTAAACACCAGGATATGTCAGCAGCAGTAGCGAAGCCACATATGAACAAAAATCATAATATGATAAACCCAATCAAGTCTCGGAAGACATATGACCAGAGGCTGTCCCAGCGGAAATTTTTCGAAACGAGAAATAAATCCCGAACTGCAGCAGATGGAACAGTTCCGACTGGAGCCATCCCAGTGTTTGCCTAGAACATCCGCAACACGGAGAACAACTCCCAGAACCTGCAACTCCGGAAGACACCCAGCAGCCACAGCCTGCGCATCGTGTGCTTGGTCATGCGTAGACCGGAGCCTTGAACAAGCAACCAGTGTGTATCGTTTGTATTGCTGACTCTGGATGTTGTGCACGCGGGGCAACAATGAAACCAGAAAGACTTATAAGGCCAAGTACGACAAACAGTAACTGAGAATGTTGACGGACGGTAGTAAACATCATAATTTTGCAAGTTGTTATCTATTGGAGTGCAGTGGTAATGGCACTGGTCGACAATGGCTGCTGTTGCTTTTCGTGCTTCTCTTGTCGGCACATGCCTGCAATATCTGCTTCTCAGCAAGACCGCAACTTGAAGCATCCATCGTACTCTGCTGCTGTCGCAGGCCCAAGCTTGGGATCGGACTCCTTCTCTAATCTCGCCACCTCATCCTGGAAAGGAAGAAATCAGAATCACTCGGGCCCTTCAGGTGGTGTTTTGTCGGAGGTACGACTTGGGGCATCAGAAGCCCGTGGATAACAATCCGGAAATTGCATGCCACGATTCCTGCCGGTCCCCATGAAGATCGGTGACCAACTAGTCCCATTAATATCAAGCCTTTCGGCATCAAGTTTGATTCGCGGCCGTCACGAGCTTTGCAGCGCAGCCATCTCTGAAAGCTCCCTACATTCCCTCACAACTGCCTGCGCATCGTGCAACTGCATGTTGACTTTCTGGAGCCTGGTCGAGCCGCAAGATGCCACATCAGGAGCGAGGTAAGGATCAAAGTTGAAACATCACGCCAGGCAAGTAGTCAAGACAATCAATACTGTACTTAGCGGCGCAAAATAGCAAGCCGACTGCAGCAGTGGTTCTGGCATTGATTGTAGCGGAAGCGAACGCAGGTGCAAGAGCAGGAGCTGCCGAAGCAGCAGTGCTCATGCTAGTAGCCATAACATAGAAGTAGAAGTCAAACTAGTAGTGAGTAGTAGAAGTAGTAGTAGCAGCAGCGACATCACCAAAGGACTGTAAATACGGGGTAAAGTGGATGGTTTGCAGATATTGTTCGGGGGTGCACGTAACAGTGTCGTCATCATCCCCCCCCCCCCCCCCCCCCCAGAAACGGTAGAGGACGCACAGGACGTACACCCGGCGTCCTCACCCAAAACAAGGAGCCAACTGCGGAAGCATGCGAGTAATGGCACACGTTTTCGAAGGGTTTCCAGGTAGTTGTAACTTTTTCCAAAAGGAGTTGACTATTGTCTGTTACTTCAAATATTTTCAAACTCAGGTTGTGCATGATATGACTGGCAATCCTACCGCATTCATGTAACGCGGGCCCTGGCATTAAACCATGTGCAGGCAGAGTGTGCGTCTTTACAGGGGCCCAGAGGAGCGCGCGCACTCACACACACTGGCACGCACCCACACACACACACACACACACACGCACCGAACTCTGATCTGTGCATGTACAGTGCGAAACGTAGATGTGCAACTGGATATATGTACACTATGAGCATGTATGATCAAAAATGCATTGAAAAGCCAGAGAGATGGAGAGAACAAGCGGCAGTATCCACGTAGTCTGAACATAGTCACAGGGCTAGTCATGTACTCCCGCAGCATACGGCTAGGACGACGCAAAAGATGACGATGGTGGTGGCTTCTGGCGATGGTGCTGAGTGGCAATGATATTCTCATGGTATCTGATCGTGTTGGTTGAGGCGATGATTGGTGATGGTGATGGTGATGGTGGCTGTTGTTGTTGTTGCTGTTGCTGCTGCTCCCGTAGCACGTAACGTAACCGTACTCAAGGCAACGGTGTGGGATGTTGACGACGAAAAAACGAGGACAATGATGAGCAAACAAAAGATGATGGTGGCCATGTTGAGCAGGGGCTCAGGTCGATATGGTCGTGATGGTCCGTGGCGTTTACGAAGATGAAGACACTGAAGATTTTTCATCGCGATGGGGAAAAGCAATTATCAGCCCCGAATGTCTCAGCTCCCGGGCGCTCAAACTGCTTATATCACATCCGGTAACCCAAACCACAGCCACTCTCGCGCATGCCTACCCTCAAGAGCACATGCCGGAGGGAATCTAAACCCTAACGTCCGGACCCCTAAAGCTCCCCAGAAGCCCCGATCTTCCAAGACGTGTGCTCTCGCGACTGCACAGCACCAGCTGCCTCCGAAGCAACTTGGGTTCACAGTTGTGATTCAGTTGCATTTAAGCGCCAAAGTAATTAGCGACTTGCGGACCTTAAAGCCTAAAACCTGGCTTTGAGCCCTGCTTTGGCAGAAACTCAACATGTGCGAGTGCGACGCTTTGGAACCAAACTCTTTGTTTGCGGGGGCGTGCTTTACAATGTACCAGTGCCCAGAGACTCCAAAACCCCTAAACTGAGGAATATGCCTTAAATCATATTAGGGTCCTATTATAAGTTAGATGATACCTTGCCTATTCAGGTGTATGGCACCACCCACCCCCCACCCTAGGATAACATCTAACTTAAGATCTCACCCCACACCCTAGGATAACATCTATCTTAAGATCTCAGCCCCAATAGGATGATACCAACCCAAGAATGCAATCTTAGGAATATTCCCAATACTCTATCTAGGTGCCATACGCCAAAATAGGCAAGGGGTTCCTTGCAGAATTCGGTTCAGGGTTTAGGGTTAAGGGTTGTATCAAAGCTCAATCTTCTCGGATTCTCCAAGAATGGTGTAACTACGCTGTAATTATAATATATAACTGCTTATGTATTATAATTACATCATAGTTAGGGTTTTGCGGTTTGCAAATAGGTTGTTGCAGTTTGCAAGATGGTTGTTGCAGTTTGCAAGATGGTTATTGCGGTTTGCAAGCAGGGTTTTGCGGTTTGCAAATAGGTTGTTGCAGTTTGCAAGATGGTTATTGCGGTTTGCAAGTTGGTTATTGCAGTTTGCAAGTAGGGTTTTGCGGTTTGCCAGTAGGGATTTGCGGTTTGCAAATAGGGGTCGTCAAGGTGACAACCATAACATAATATTAGTAATGTTATGCTGGTTTAATCCATTAATTCAAACTCAGGTTGATTCAATAGTGTTCTAACAATTTTGTTAAAATCATATGCTCTAGCACGTAGATTATTTCATTTTACATTCTATCATCATTTTTATGTATTCTTTATCACGTTTACACATTATTCTATCAAATAACTCCTTAAACTTATTGTATCTCTTCATTGTTATGTTTGTGATCACGTGCTTGACTGAATCATAAACCGGGAATATCTCAAAGCTTAAAAAAGGTTTATCAACGTCAAATAAACACAAATCATTGTCTTCAAATCTTTCTACTAATACGTTCAACTTGTATATTGTCCTATCGCAGTCATAGCACTGATAAGTAAAGCCATAATTAATAATAATAATATTTTCGGTAGTGGCATCTCGTTTAAAGTGCAATAATGTTCGTGTTTCTTACAATCCTTGCATTTACACTTATCCCGCTTTTCCCTACTTTCCCTGATGTAGTTGCTAACCTTGATAACATCCAAGAAACCATTTATGATTTCATCCTGTTCTTTCTGAGTGAACATTTCCCTGTTAATATATATATATATATAGGTGTTATTTCTTTAAGTCATTTTCTTCAGAAAGATTATTTTCTTAAGATTTACTGGATCATGGTTTGTTTGACAGACTTCTCCAAGCATTCAGAACAAGTCGCAATGTATTCAACATAAAAATAAGAATGCTTACTAGCACAATAGCAACGCTTAAAACAATCAATGTCTTTTATTTGCTTACAACGATAACACTTCCTAGTAGCAACATTAACTGTTTCAGTATATGGTTCAAAATCAACTAATATCTTATCTACTCTTACTTGCATTATTATTATTATTATAAACATTTTTCATAATGGTATATTATGAAAATTTGCACCGGTTCCTTCAGATTTAACGAAACTAATTACGAATTAATGTCATTGACAAACTGTTATGGTTTGCCTATGAACCTGTAGAACCTGCTAGGCACACGGGGGCATTGGCTCACTTACTTCTTCTGTCTTCTTCTGTTTCGTTTGGGGCACTTTTTATATGCCAAGATGGCCTGTCACAATATAAAAGAAATATTTGTGTTAAATTATTTATCAAGTATTTTCTTAATGACTTCGCCTGTGTCAGTCTTCTCTTGTGTTATTGGTGCTCCTTCGGTTTTATTGAAACTGAAGTTTATGAAGTGGCTGTCAATTTCAATAGTGATGTCTCCATTATCACGTCTGTCTATATTCATTGTTTTGTCTCCTTTGCTAACCTTAAATTTACAAGGAATACAAGCACATTTCGCCCCTTTGTTATTTATTTCAACTTCATTATGAATTGGAATAATTTAATTACAGTTTGGGCATTTAATTTCTTGGTTGCTACCATCGTAGGTTTCCTCGCCTGAAGCATCAACACTTTCAACTGGAATTATTGAAGCGATGGGTTGGTCATTCTTTTTCTTTTTTCCCATTAATAATAACTGTTTTAAATATTTCAAGTGACAGTGTGCAACACCTTTTGAGCTTGGTATCTTGTATTACAACCTTCTGAATTTCTTCAATATCTTTAACCGTTTCTATATACTTCTCCATTATATTAAAAATGATATTTTTTCTCTTATCAGTTAGTGAGTGAAGAAATACCTAAAGTAGAACCAATAGACATACCCGAATATAAATATAAAAACAGCAAGTTTGATATGATGCCGAAGCTACCCGCGCGGATGTTATGCGTGGCTTCTTCAACAGATGGTAAAACAGTATTGATACAGAACTTGACGTTAAAAATCTACAGAGGGTCATTTGAGAGAATATACATCTTCTCGCCCAGTGTTCACGTTGATGACACTTGGTCGGCGGTAAAGAAATACATAAGTTACATAAGGGATTTAATGAAGGTAGATGCGGAAAAAGAACAGCTTTATTACGAGGAATACGATCCAGTGGCACTAAAAAAGATCATAGACACTCAACATAAAGTAATTGATTTTCAGAAGAAGAATAAACCAAAAGATTTGTTTAGCATCCTCATCGTTATTGATGACCATGCAGACGACCCTAAGTTTGTTAGATACTCAAGTTTGTTACACGGACTATTCACTAGGGGTCGCCATTCAGCAACATCTTGTATTTTATCTACTCAAAAATACAATGTACTAGCCCCTATAATTAGGTTAAATGCGAGCGCTTTGATTTTTTTTAGACTTAAGAATACGAATGAAGTCAACGCATTTTTAGAAGAGAATTCTGCATTGGTGGATAAAGCACGTTATACGAAATGTATCAGAAAGCCGTGAATTTTGCTCCTTACTCCTTCTTCTACATAAACACCAACGCTAAAGACGTTAGTAATATGTTCTTCGTTAACTTTGAACAACGCTTTGAAATAGGGGATAGTTAATAATATTGATCAACAATATTATTAATTGTCATTAAAACAATGATACTGGGCAACAGTGTAAAGTAGTAAATCTAAAACAAGGACATTTCCTTCTTTTCTTTAGCACCTCTATTTTCTTTTCCTCTTCTTCCAAAATTTGTAATAGGTCTTTCATAGCAGTTAATAATATATCAGTTTCAGATACTTCACGACTTTTTTGTTTTATTAATTCCATACAAACTGTATACTGGTTTTCAAACTCACTCATATATAACAACATATAACAATTTTAATCGCTATCGCTATTATTTTTTACTTTCTTCTTCAACTTTGTTATTTCTCCTTTAAGGGTAGCCATTTCCCTTTTCATTGCTTTAAATAAATCTTTCATTTCATCATTCTCTTTTAATGTGTGTTGTAAGGCACTCCAGAAAATAGATGTAGTAGCACTATAATCAAACTTTAAATATCCGTCTCTTCCTTCTCTAACAATATTACCCCATTTATTAGGCATTTCATCAGTTAAAAAATCATTAGCAATAAATCCGCAGTGGTGTTTATCTCCGTATTTTTCTTTATCCATATAATTATATGTTTTAGGCACTATATATTTTACTAAATCTACTGCTTTTTTAGTTTCTATTTCTTGTATGTTTGCCTTTAATCTTTTATCAGAAGATGGTCCAATTGATCCAGTATATGAAATGTCACCGACAATATCAATGCCAACATCATTAACTGTTGAAACATTTTTAATTCCTATTTCCAAAAATTGTAATGCCATGGTATCTGGATTTCTACTATCGGTCCTGCTAGTTGACTATGTGTAATGTTCAACTTCTCAAAGCAATTAACACTATTACCTAATACTCTAAATTCAGGCGTTCCCGTTGCACCGATATCTACGTCAAAATCCCCTTCTGCCGTGAGCTTACCAATGACATTAACCGTTTCATTGCAAGTCGTAGCTTTCTTTAATGTGACACCTGCCGTGTCGTTCAACTGTAAAAATATTTCACTCACCTGTGGGTTGGCGTTTCTATTTGTTTGGATTGAAAAATGTTGTTCATTTGTTGATATAAAATTTAATTAAAAATTAGCGTTCCCTTGAAGATATATTCTTCCTCTGCTATTAATTTAAATCTCATTATTAAATGTTGTTGATGCTTGAAACCTTACATTTCCACCAAAATTAGAATTACCACCGCCGACTGATAACCTATTAGCACCAGCAATAACACCAATGCCTAAATCATGTAGATAAACTCCACCATCACTAACTGTACTTAATAATAATACACACGGGCTATCATTAGAAGTATTATAAGCATCAATATTAAATGAATGCATCCTTATGTAGCCTTGCGCGTTCTTGATTTGAAAAACATTACTTGCGTCTGTTGTATTTTCGAAGACTTCAATACCATTTGTTGAAGTTATTCTATTTACGTTCATTGTAATGTTATTATCAACTTCCAAACTATCTACTTTCGTAGCCTACTGATAAAAAATAACCGTTTTCGTTTGCTTTGCCTATCCCTACTTCTGCACTTGTCACACTACCTAATCTCATCCTGTTAGAATTATTAGATGCTGAATTATCATTTAAAATCATAAGTTTACCGTCCTCTTCATTTGCATTAGTGCATCTTAAATTATTATTTACATATATCCACTGGGCCGTTCCGTCTCTAATTCTTAGTGTTGGATTTGTGTTATTAGAAATTCTCCATAATGAAATACCATCAGCACTAACTGGTGAAAATACGGTATCGTTATTAATAATCATCGCTTCGCTAAAAAAATACCTGTTTAAAAAATGTTGTTCCGTTTGTTGTATTCTTGCATTCAATACAAGTATTGGTATCGGTGTCGTCATTAGTTCCATTAATTAATCTTATAGCGCTTGCAGTTTCATTTATTGATAAGTCTAGAGAAACATTTGACTTTGTAGCGTTCGTGTATCTTTCAATGCTTGTAGTAGCATCTACTAACTCGATTGGATCACTAACACCCCCACCACCGCCACTTACTCCTGCTATTAATCCATCTACCTCACCTTTACTATAATTTGTGGCAAGTTGTGAATTAGTTTGATGATTTGCTGTTAGTGTTGCTGTTGTGGCATAAGGTGCTAATGCTGTATTATCAATCCAGTTGTTAGCGTCTATTACAGTTTTATTATAATATGATGTAGCAATTTGTGTAGAAGTTAAATAATCGTTAGTTAATGTAGCAGTTAAAGCGTATAGTGTTAATGCTGTATTATCATTCCAATTATTAGCATCTATTGCAGTTTTATTATAATAATTTGTTTGAAGTTGTGTATTAGTTTGGTAATTATCAGTTAAATTTGTATTCATAGCATTCATAGAATTAAAATTATTCTAGCTTTTGTATCAACGATAGCAATAGCATCATCAACTTGTGTTTTATCATATAAATTTATATTCAATTGTGCAGTTGTTTGAAAATTATTAGCAAGATTATTATTAATGTCGGTTATTACTAATCTCTGGCCATCATTAACTGCTATAATCGGTGCTAATTGTGTATCCAACTCTGCCTGAGTTATACCACCACCTGAACCGACATTAATGTTTGATATTTCATTATCTACATATGCTATTGTAGAATAATCCTGTTGTAATGATGACGTGCCAGTCTCACTAACTGTTATGAATTCTGTAGCGTAAACTACACGTGACCCATCTAATGTTATTGACTGATTATTCATTAATATTATTATTATTTCAAAATAACAGTATTAATTAATCTTCTTGTAAGGATTGTTCATCATTTTCATGGTGCATTGATTTTAAATGCTGGGCTTTATTTCTTCGTGTATAACTCACTCCACATTGACATGTAAATTTTTCTGATGCTTTTGAGTAAAGTTTTTCTTTATTGTTGTCTCTGTATTCTTTATTTTTTACCAACTTCTCTTCTCTATTGTTATGGTAATTTTGATTAACACGTTGCTTTATTATTTCTTTGTCTCTCTCATATCGTTCCTTTGCTTGTTTGCTTCTTTTATCTTTGTTCTCTTCGCGATATAATTTGTCATGTTCTTTCTTTTCTTCTATATGTTCTTCATAATATTCTCTTGTAGTTCTTCCTGCTATTTCTTCGTTTAACGTTGCCATTTTTCTTATCCATTCGCCTTCTTTCCTTCTTAATTGTTCAATGTTTTCGCATGGATATTCTTCTATTAATTCAATGTAGAAGTTTTCAACCCCTAACTCATTCATCTTTTTGTAAAGAGAGCAAGTGCTTTCTTATCATTCCTAACATCATATCTATGTGTTCCATTCTTTTGCTTAATGGCTGGCAACTACTACCAACATATATATCATCATTTATTGAGTTTCTAATACAGTAAATTCTACCATTAGAATAACTTCTTTTGCTGCTTTCTGCCATAAAATATTATAAATTATCATTTCTTTAAAATATTTAGATTTAATAAAATGAAACTAGTCATACACAACAGCACCATCAGAACGAATTTCTATCACGTTCTGCGAGATGAGATGCACAAATATTTCCTGTATCA
The DNA here is from genome assembly GCA_003297005.1 of Symbiodinium sp. clade A Y106. NCBI lineage: Eukaryota > Dinophyceae > Suessiales > Symbiodiniaceae > Symbiodinium > Symbiodinium sp. clade A. Next base: position 15,588 of record BGNK01002308.1, on the reverse strand, counting down.
GTTCATTTTCAATTAATGTTTTGTATGGTTTGATTTTAGCAGTCATCAAACTGCCCATCTTTGTATTTATCCCTGTTAGATTTTGCTCATCCATTTTTTCAAACGTTATACCAATAATGAATTTGTTTGTTGCGTATTCTTCATAAGTAATACTACATGCGTCTTGGTCTGGGTTCATATATGAAAGCATACGGCGTAAGAAATACATATCTTCCGCAAGAGATTGCTATTCAAATTCAGGATATTTTTTGTTCGCAATCTGTATCTGCCACGAAATGTTATAATTAATGTCAGCAAATCCAAAACCTCTATCATCACCTGTAGCACCATATCCGCGGTCGCTAAATCTTGAGTTAATCATAGGGTTATAGAAATAATTAAATCGTTTATGAACATAATTGTCTGTAATATAATAACCGTCTTCTTTTCCAGCTACTAATTTATCTCCCCGTTGTGTTCTATAGAAGGTAGTGAAAACACCATTTAATTTACTTGCCGATTTTACAACATTCATATTAATTTCTGTTCCATTTGCGTTCAATGATTTTGTTATTGTGTGATACATCGGATAAACAATTTTCAATGAACCACCTTGTAATAAGTGACTTGTAATATTAGTATTTACGGCACTGTCTAAGGTTACTACTTCCGCTCGTAAAATGATATTGTTAAGTTGCCATTTTGTTGTAGTGTCTCCTTCGGTAAAATAAGCACCTCCTCTATCACCGCCGATAGTTGTAGCACTTGCTGAAGTTACTCCTTTAATAACTGGTTCTTCAGCATCCGATACGATGGTTATCTCTATTTCTAATGGAGCATATCGGACTGGTAAATAATAATTACTCTCTAGGAAACCACATTTAAACTGATGCCCGAGTCTAAAATATTCACCTTTACGAATGCCACTTACTGAATGACGAGTATACCTATTGGATATTTTACCCCATTTGTTATGGTCACGAAAATCAGGGTCTTGGACAGCGCGGTCTCCACTTGTTCCAGGTGATGGTTGAACTGTTCCAGGTGTCACGCTAGGGTCAGCAGTTCTTACAAATTGGTCTAAACCATTAGCATGTTTATGTCTCCAGTCATCATCCCAACGAGGATTAGCGCTAGTTTCTATATCATCCATATGACGAGCTTCAACTGATTTAAAACTGTTATAGAACTCACAATGTCTATTGTACTGGTCAATGTCTTGAACTAACTGGCCTCCTACGGTACAACTATAGCGATTAAAAAATCATGTAATCCTGTCAGTGGTCGTAAAAACTGAGCATCAGTATCACCGTCGTATTGAAGATTAGCAAACATACGAATACTTGATAAATCTAAATAAGTTCCATCTTCGCATGAAACATAAAATCTAATGTTTTTGTTCCCAGTGGCGCTCGTGTAAATATTACTACCTGATGGAAAAAAATTTACATGTCGTCGGTCTCTTACATACTGCGCGGTTTTAGGTAATCCAAAGTCTAAGGCTGGGCTCATAACATCGCTTGCTTCAGCTACTAAATTATCCATGATTATATAAACTAGACTAGAATATTTATTTTTTATATTTCTTTTTGTTTGATGCTTCAGGTGGCAAAATCTTTCTAGTTTTGATATCATTATTTTTCATAAATATTTGTTGCTTTTCTTCCAACATATCTTTTATACTATTATAGTCTGTTTTGGTAATATCTTTTTGTATTATACTATTTATGTTTGTTTTACAGCTTAAAATTAACTCTTTATATGGTTTATAAATGCTTTTGTTCATTAATATTATTTAGATTTAATTCTGTTGTTGTTGTATAGTTGTTTCATTAGGATGACTTGTTACGCCCATTGTATTATCTTCACCTACTCCAAATGTTCCTTGTGTTTGAAAATTATCAAATTTATGTGCCTGTATAGGATTATTAGTTCCTGTATCTATCTTAATGGCGTCTCTATCCAAAGCACTTATTACATCGCAACTATTTGAAAATCGCAAGTGATTAGGGTTTTTTTGCCACCACGATTACCAAACGCTATAAACGGAGCGTTATAAGTAGTTGTTATATACTTTTGATTGTTACGACTGTTAATTTCCTGAAGAACTGACGAACCAAGGGAATGACCAACAAGGCGCGTAACATCTGGGTTTTTCTCTAACTCATTCATAACATCTCTATATGTATCTGAAAGTTGTGAATTATGTGAAGGTATTAGAAATATGTCACTGAATACATCATTAACTTTAGCACCAATGCCACTTTTACCGCCAGTCCCAGAAATATATAATGTATTACCCGACCTAAACAAGCCAGTATTATTAGCGTAAGCAGTCTTCAATCCTTCTACATCATCTATATAGTTTTTATTTTCAACATTAACGACTTCTCTGTATTTTGGATTTTGTAGTGCTTGCTTGCTGTTAAAGTGTGCGTTGAAGTCGTCTGCTCTTGACAGTAACCTTTTCTTCTTCTTATCATTGTCGTTGAACTGTTCTTGAAAAAAATCTTTTGCTGGATTAAACTGAATATTGTCCCTTACTCTACCCTGTAATGATTGTAAAAAATCGTCGCCTTGATTTATTCTACCAGTTCTCGCTAAGTTTTGTAAAACTTCTGCTATTCGTATTCCGGCCATTATTATAATCAAAATTATAAAAAAAACTTCTAGGTAAATTAAATCATGCTAAGCAATCGTAAATTAACTTATAACAAAGTTTATGCTGATAGTCAAAAGCGATTACCCCAAAGCGAGAGCAGTAGCGACTTTATTATACAAATGAATGAATAGAAGCACACCCAAATACAGTTATGCATGTAATGGACGAAGTTATTCCACAGTCGTATTATACAACGTCTGAAGGCTTTTATCAGTTTATGTATGTCATAAATTATAATACTTCTGATGGTAGCATTCAGGCATCTTTAAAAATTGATTTGAAAAACCAAGTCTTCTTCGCTTCTCAACTAGTGGGTAGAATATCTAATTTATTAAGTCAAGAAGCGGTTAGGCAAAGTCTCCCTTCAAATCTCTTCACTTCAAGCTATGACAGCGACCAACGACGAATGATATTAAATATTACTGATAGCGCCTACAGTTTCAAAGTGCCGACCGATAAGGAATTATAAGAAAGTAGCATTTGGAGCGGCAATATACTAGAAGACCCAATGAGCGTAAATAATTTGATTGGTAATTATGAAGCAACGGTGCCCACCAATACAACGTGGCAGAGAAAATTAATGAACCTTAATCCGTTCAATTCATTGTATATAGTAAGCACCGAGTTAAGCGACTTCCATTATTCAGCACCGGACGGATACAGTAATAGTATGATAAAAAAGTGAATATGATGTTTAATGTCAGAGGCATAACTGTTTCAACATCGCCACCTTTAGTTAATGATTGGATTGATGTTTCAAACAGGTCATTAAAACGCTTAAGATTTAGAATTACCGACGCACGAGGTAAAACTATTAATCTTCATAACGCCCCTGTTTCATTTACGTTAGTATTTGTGAACCTTTGGTGATTTTAATTGTGGTTTGAAGTGTCTATTTCTTTTCTGTTTAAGTAAAATAGAAATAATATAGACTAATATATATTATGACTGAAGATGATGTTAAAAATGAAGTAAGTAACGATAATATAAATGAAGAAGCAACTGAACCGCCAGATACAAAAATTGAAACAGTTGAAGAACCAACGCCTAAAGAAGAAGTAGAAATAAAAACAAATGAAGTTAAGGAAGAAGAAGCACAGTTTAAAAAAAACTGATAGACTAAGGAATAAGAAGGTAAATTGTAAAGACTGCGGGGCAAATGTTACATTGAAGACGTTAAGATACACACATAAATGCAGTAAAACTGAAGATAAACAAGTAAACCCCCGCACATACATTAGTTCAAAGTATGTTTTCAGGAGGATTAAGGAATAAAAGACGTTACTAAAAAATCTAATATATTATAAAGATGTTTTCTATAAAAGTATAAAGGGAAGTTAAAAAGGAAGCAACATCCAAAAGATGATGTTAAAGGTTTCAATTTAAGCACATCTCAAAAGATGTATTCACCGTTTCAAATGCAAGACACAAATTATTTAGAACATTTAAGAGAACATCAAAAACTAAGAGAACCGTATGTGGGTAGTCTTCTTAAAAGAAATGAACTATTAGAAAGCAACAGACGGAAAAATTATCAACTTGAATTAGACAGACCAATGAAAGAATTACATCGTCCTAACTTACCACATTCAAGTATAGAACATATGAAAAGCGCATTGAAGAACTCAAAAAACTAACCTTTGTTTAATTATATTTTTAATATAAATACAATTACATAAACTAATGGCAACTAAAACAGCGAGATTTGAACTAGTTAATCCTTATCAAAAATACGGGTTGAAAAGAAAACCTACCTTCAATGAAATTTTAGCTTTATTAAGTGAAGACCAGACACTATTACGACCTTTCCCAGGCAGAACAGCGACACAGTTTAGAAACTCACCACAAGGTAGTTTCTTTGATGGAAGCGACCACGTTGAATTGTTAAAGGAGCAACAGAACAGAGTATTAGACAGACAGATGAGAGAAATGCTTTTAAGAAGCCAAGTACAACAAAACGGGAGGACTTTTCATAAATTTAGACATCAAGATAACACACCACACGCTTTAGATGATGATGATAGAGCCAGTCTGTGGAGTGGAGGAAGACTAACACCTTCGGGAGCGAGTGAATCGCGCATCGTTTATAGTGCAGACGCACAACGAGAATTAGAAACAAGAGTAAGACAAGAAGCACAAAGACAACAGCAGGTAGGGCAACACACACAGTGACTCACTTGATAGAAGAAACAGAGCACCAGTTCTAGAAGGAATATTTAATCGAGCAGTAAATGAGTATCAACTACAACAAGAAAGACAACCAGCGCAACAACAAACAGCGTTTCAAGATGTTGAAGATACTGAGGAAGAGTTAATACCAGCAGAAGATGAAAAATACCCAAATTTCAAACTGGTGTATTCAATTTTAACAATGACGCCAACTCAATTATGGTAAATACTGAAGTTACATTTGATGACTTAATGTTTCAATTGTTTTATAGAGATTTTTTGACTGATAGTATTAAAGATGCAGTAAATAGAGAAACAAATAACATTAGTAAGAAGTTCTTATCAATAAATGAAATACGAGGATTGGTGGAAGAAGGAAAATGGGAAGTATTAGCAAATCAAGATAAGTTGAAATCTAAACAGAACGAATGGAAAAGCATGAAGAGAGACCAAGCAAGTAGTGGTGGTGTTGTTCGTCAGTTTTTAGCAAGTGCGGGGTCATCGGTATTAGAAGCAGGTAAAGAAGTAGCGAAGGAAGTAGCTATAAGGGGTGCTAGAAGTGCTTTTGGTGTATAAAATATATTCTACTTTATTAATATGAACAGACGATTAAATTTATACAAAGACAAAATACAGAAAACAAAAAGGAGATTAACTGATGATGATGATGATGTTTATATTAGAGGTATGTTTAATCCGTTTTTAGATACCAAAGGTTATGATGTTGAAGAAACAACAACAGCAGAAAAAGGAGTATTAGCAGATTTCCCAGATTTTGAAGGTTTGGGATGGATATTTGACAGTGAAGTTAAAATTATGAAAGTTTGTTAAAAGACAGAAGAAACAAGATGACGCAAACATTTAGGTATATGTTGAAACAGAACAGTATGACACGAACACAATCAGAGCAGTCAACCTCAAGTGAAGAAAAACAAACTAAACAGGTTTCTAATCAAATGAGTGAAGCATCAGACGAGAAAGAGCAACAGAATTCATTAATGCGAGGGTTGTTTGACAGGTTGTTTGAAGATGTTGAAGCTGATTTACCAAAATCACTGCAAACAGGCTATGATTCTGGCGCAAGGGGAAGTAATGAAGCAATGCCAAACAAAAGGAATGAAACACCCATACAATCAAGTTCATCTCATCATTATCAGCAACTAGTAGAAGTGTTTTATTACCAGTTGAAAGTGCCTCTGTTAGTGTCAATAGTTCAAGAAGCCAAACTATAGAATATGTTGATGAAGAAGATTTACCTGTCAGTGTTTCAAGGGTTCTTCAAATAAAACTGTTCAGTATGTTAGTTCTAGAAGTTCAAGAAGTAGCCGACCCATAACAATTAGTTCGACTCCGCGATAAATATCTAAGATATAGTAATGGTTGACATTATAATTAAAAAGTCAAATAAAGATGGTAAGAAATACGATGCTGTCATTGGTGGGAAAAAGTCAGTTTCATTTGGTGCTACTGGATATTCTGATTTTGCTAAGCACAAAGATGAAGACCGTAAAAAGAATTATATAGCAATACATGAACCTAATCAAGACTGGAAGGACCATACAACTGCCGGATTCTGGGCTAAAAATATTCGCTGGAATAAGCCTACCATTGAAGCATCTGTAAGAGATACGAATAAGAAGTTCCCAAATTGGACATAAAAATGAAATAATTATTAAAAAATTGTTTTATACTTATTTCGCACTGCAGTTACATAACTTACACCAAGCTTCGCACTTGTCGCTTTCGTGGGCGATGCTATTGTCTTTACGTTGGGCTGTCATGTTACTTGTTAAGAAGCCGTTCATAAACTCAAATTCAAAGTTACACCCGCAGTTGTTACAATGACTATACACTCGCTTCTTAAAACAACTTGGATTAATATACTTGCTGTCGTCTATTTCTCTCGCTTTCTGATCTTGTAATTTGTGGGTGTTAACCTTGTCAAGCCAATATTTATGTAAGGTTGCTTCATTCAATTCATTCTCTGCTTCGGCACTCTCATAGAACAAGACATTATTAAAATCGGTGCTGCTGGTCAAGGCGCACCACAACCACTCACGTGTTACTAAATGCGACTTCTCCCACTCTAAGGTAGCTATGTCAGTTGTATACGGCTGCTTGGATTTAACATTCTCTAATTTAATTATGTTCTTGGATATACTTACGATCCTAAACCTATAATTAACATTGAACTTGACGTTGCTTGTTTTCTTGTATAACCTGCAGATTAAGATCTCATCCACCTCATACTTATCTGTTTTCCCTAAACTCTTTCGGATTGCATTAGACACAGCTAAGCACCTCATATTCGTATACGCTATGTTCTTCTGAGACTCTGTCATATCACCGGTAGTATTAAAATACTTATGAACAAACTCAAATAAAGATATCTTATGAAGCCACATATCATCATACATCATATCTAACATTTTTCTGTTGGCTTCTGCTGTTGGGTCCCCTTGTTGTCCTAATCTCTTACATATGGTAAGCATAACATTATACTTGAAGATCTGACTAATACATTCATCTGCGTATTCGTCGGGCTTCCTTGTATTGGTTAGATGTTCAATCGGCGGAAGCTGTTTGACATCACCCGCTCCGATTATAACTGTATTCGGGTTTTTCTTTACAAACTCTCTAATCCTATTTAATATATGTGTGCCATTCATATAGATCTCGTCAAAGACGATACAGCTATAACTGCTATGATCAAACTCGGGGAGCTTCTCCCCATCGCCCACGGGTATGGCAAAAAACTTATTGGTTGTGACAGCGTCGTCGTCAATATTTTGAGATAAGCTGTTCTGGGGCACTACAAACAGAGTATTACAACCTAATTTGCTGAAATGCTTTGCATATATGCGACTTGCCGCCGCCTGCATACTTAGATCGGATCATCAAAGGGTTATGTGTTACAATATCTTTTGCTATGCTTTCCGTGTCCCACTCGTTTTCTATGGGTCTGGTCTCGTTATTAAATACGGGTACTGGGATCAGTTCGTTCTTTTTTGGCGCCCACTGCTCTGTGGGTTCCGCTATGTTTTTACTCTTTTCGTGTCTCCACCCGCCGATACGATCTGAAAACTCTATTAGGTTCTTAGCACGTCTTAAATGATCCTTCCTAATTACGAAGGCATCTGTTTTAACACT
>BGNK01002307.1:46977-106031 GCA_003297005.1 Symbiodinium sp. clade A Y106 | reverse complement strand
GGAGGGTGGGGGGAGGGGTCGGCGAACCGAGAACCGGGATCATATATATGTAGAGAGAGAAAGAATATTAAAATAATCAATAATAGAAAGTTTCACTCCGGTTTTACGGTCGACCGAGCCTGGTGCAGGACATGCCGATGCAAATGAACGAAGCATAGGACGGCTCAGAAGCGCACTGTACCATTACCTAGGAGAACATGCATCGCACTGTCATGCAGCTCATACTCGTACTCATATTGTTCCACGAACCAGGGATCTTGGTCGAACCTACGGAGGAAGGCATTCCGAATGTCCACGAGGCCACCGGCTCTGCAGCCACAGACCCTTGCATGAAGCCATCAGCCATAAATCCTAAACCCTAAACCCTGGCTTCGCTCGTGTAGCGTGCACTCCGGGTTCGATGCAACACCTGCAACGCCGCCTTAGGGTGATGCAAGGATGCGCGGGCAATCCTTTAGCTCAGGCTTGCTTGTACTTGGGAGGCCTCAGGAAACCTGCAAAACTTCTGTGTAGCCCATTCCAAGAATTCCTAAAGATCTGCTGGAGTGCCCAAGACACCATACCCCGGAGAACAAAAGCCTTATACCCGAAAGTCTACACCCCGGAAGTTTACAATCAACAAGCATACATGAAGCCCCGCATCCGAAGTACCCTAGAAATTCAGGTACACATGGGATCCACGTGACACATTTCCACACACATAGCTTGTCACGTAATTAAGAGCGGTCATGAACCAGCAGTTCACTGAACACGTAAGTAGTTCGTATTGTCGTTTACAGAAGCAACTAGAGGTAAGGTTTGACTTCTAGGGTTCCCCGCAGCTTTGAATGATCTTTGCCACCCTTGTGGAGAAATCCGAAGTTCCGACACGGCAGAGCCGTCTTAATTAGTCTTAGGATGTAGGGCTTTGGGGTTCCAGCTCTACGTGTTTCTTTTGATAGGGGTGAGGGGGTTAGATGAGTTTTGCATTTAAGGTTTTGCAGTAGTGGGTTGGGGTTTTGCTGTTCGGGTTTCGGGATTGAGCGTTCGGCGTTGAGGGCTGTACATGAAACCCACCACGAACACACACAAACAAGCAACAAGCAAACAGCAAGCAAACAAACAAACGAACAAGCAAACAAACAAACCCACAAGAACACAAACATCGAAACGAAACACAACACACACAGTAACAAACAAACACGCAAACAAACAAACGAACAAACAAGCAAACTCGGGAGTACAGATAACAAGCACACAAGCGTACCTGCAAGCAAGCAAGCAAGCAAGCAAGCAAGCAAGCACACGAACGAACAAACAAACAAACAAACAAACAAGAAAATAACACCAGCACACGAGCGAGCAACCAAACGAGCAAGCAAGCAAGCAAGCAAGCAAGCAAATAAACGAGATAAGAATTAAGCAAGCACACAAGCACACAAGCAAGCAAGCAAGCAAGCAAGCAAACGAACAAACGCACCAACACGCACACACACACACATACACACACACACAGACACACACTATCTCTCCCTCACACACTATACACATCCCTACACCCTAAACCCCAGACCGTCGGCTACATTGTCGTCGGAACTTCGGAAGGGAGATTCTGCCTGCGGTGCCTTTCGTTCTCCTGCGATCGCAAGAGATTTAAAAGGTTTGTTGGGTTGAGGATTCTTGGCTAAAGGCTCAGGATGCCCCCTGCACATGAGATCCCGCTTCGAGACTGCTAAACCATAAACCCCCAAATCATAAGTCGAGCCTTAATTAAGTTCATGAATGAGGGCTCTCAGGTCGAAGGGGGAAGTTGCTGGCATTCCGTGTAAATGGCAGGCCTGACTGCCGGTTCATGAGACATGCTCCACATAGTGGCTACCCAGCCTGCTTCCGCACTTTCGGAAGCGAGAAACGACCGAATTGTAGTGAACGCTCTCCACATAGTTTGATTACCGGAAGGCACTGCAAATTGGAGGCTTGCCACAGCGCTGCCTTCGTTATCATAGCTGTAATCTTGCAGCGTCCTCCTCATGGGCCTATGCGATCCGCGCAGTGCAATTTTCAATCAATGAAGCCAGGGATGGTAAAAAATGGCCATGCTGTTTGCCTGGGGTCTTGTGAAGGAGTTGAATCTAAGTTAATAATTTCTATAATACGTATTTACAGTGCAGAACATGGTTTCCCGATTACAGTAGCTTAAATTGCACTCCTTGGCAAGAGCCCAGTTGCTGGGCTTAGTCTGGCCCTGCTGTCATGCGCAACCCCAAATAGGTCTTGAGAGCCCAGAGGAACGGACATGACCCGGAAGCCGGTCCATGGCTTTAGGGCTTCGCAATATCATTCGCCAAGCATGTCAGAAGTACCCTTACTGTGGTTGTTGCATCCTGACTGAACCCCAAACCCTAAACCTAAACCCCCGGAATCCTGAAAACCTTGTGGTGATGAGTGTTATTCAGGTGTAGCCTTAGTTTAACGATCAGGTTGAGAGTGTGTAGGATTGAGGGTCCGTCCCGAAATCCCATTGTCATCGCTAGGGTTTGGGGGTTTATTAGGCCGTAAATGTAGCAAGGAACCCGGAATAGTATTGCTAATTGTTTGAGCCCTTATGGTGCGTATTGCGGGCCCGATGGTTGGCTGCAGGCAGTTCGTCGCATCGCTGGCGAGCGGACCGTCGTCAGCTTCGAGGAGGCGCCGGCTTCTACCAAGGAGGGTAGAGTTGAGGGTTTAGGGTTTAGAGTTGAGGGTTCCGGGTTTAGAGTTGAGGGTTCAGGGTTTAGAGTTGAGGGTTTAGGGTTTAGAGTTGAGGGTTTAGGGTTTAGAGTTGATACGGTTTAGGGTGTGGCGCAGGACTAACTAACCTGGGCGTTGCGCTTGGGTGGGGTGAGAGGATCTTGCAGGGTGGGCGGGCGAGTGAGCTTATGTTATCGTTGATTTGTGATTTGGTTGCTGGGAAAGTGGCGCCGAGGCTGTATCGGCTGCTGGCATGGACCTGTTTCGAAGGAAAGAGCCCCTAAGTCTGAATTCGTAGCTTAAACCCCTAAACTCGTGTTGTGCCAGTCTAGAGTTGATCTTTACAACCTGAATTGCTCTCAAACGGCACATCTTAGACATCATGAAGTTGAGCCGAGTGAGAGATGGCTTTCCTGTCGTCTGCTGGTTGAGCATGCACTTTTCCGCCACTGCCGCTGCATGCAAAGGTTCCACTTCTGACTTCTGAACACAATCTATAGCCGCTGTAGTCGCGGCGATCCTTGCAACGTCTACCCACAACTCTGCAAACGTTATGCATTCTGCTGCCCAGCCCATATTCGACGCTCAGCTCTTGTAACCCAGCGCAGAGCAGTATTACTGTTTTCGCGATGCTCACCATTGACACTTTTTGTCTCCGGTATCGCTAGCCTCTTATTTGCTTCTACGACTCTTCTTCGGTGATGGGTCTACCAAACTATGTTACATGATACTATATCGTACTACAACCATATGTAATCGTGTATATACAGAGAGAGTATTATAATTGCCACAGTTATTGCAATATATATATATATATATTGTGTGTCATGATATGACTTAGGCAGAACCTTGGAAAACCCCACACTCTAAACCCTAAACCCCATCCCGACGCCAGGTGAAGCAGTCAGGTGCTCAGTACGGATGGCGCACCCAGCCAGTCTTTTTCAACCTCCCAGCATAATGTAGGGGCTAAGGGCTCCTCAATTCTTAGTTATGACTATGCTATAAAAGTGTAGTCAAGATAGAAGCCTAAACAATCACCAATGTTATTCTAAATATTCCTCAAAAATTCCTTAAATAAAGGAGCCCAAAACCCCATACCAATCATGAAGGCCCTACCCTAGTCACACCCTGGGCCCTTTGGCAAAAGCTCAAATCTCAAGTTCGGATAAAACGCCTGGGGCTTCGTGGATCTCCGGCTATATTGCCGAGGGGCTTTGAAACACGAAAGGAAGACTTGCTGTTTGTTTTCAGCCTTTCTAGCTGGGCTTTGGCAGTTGTATTTGCAATATGCTGCTTTTCTGCTATTTGTGTTTTTGCTGCTGCTGCTGCTGTGCGGCTAGTGCTGCTGTTGCTGCTTCTGTTGTTGTCATGACTGCCGTCGTTGCTGGGGTTCGGACCCCGCTTTCAATCGTCAAAGCCGTTGCCAGTGGCATGTGGTTTGACTGTCTGTCTTCGTCGCTACCACTCGTGCTTTATCCGAGCAGCACCATGGTTTTGCCACAGTTGCCGTTGGTTTTGTTCGCAGTCTTGTCACAGCTTGCCGTTTGTCTACTTACTCGTCTCGTTTGTATTATTGGGCAGAGTGGTGGCAGTTGCGGGGGCAGTAAGTGTAGTGCTTTTCGGTCTCCTCCTACAGACATTATCCTTAGTGTTGTTGGCAGCAGTTTCAGCAGTAGTTCAGCAGTAGTCGCAAGCATCTCGTCCTTACGGATACAGCAACCCTTGCAGTGCCCCTTACAGAAGCCCTTTATGTTAAACCCTTATAGTACCCTTCATAGTAACACTGAATAGTAACCCGGATGTGCCCAGGAAGCCTGCCATTCCTTTTGGGGTTCGAGAGTTGAGGGTTTAGGGTTTAGGGCCCCTGATCCTGAAAGTTATGGTCATTTACGGTTTTTGTTTTAGGTTTCCTACTAGTAAAGCTCCAAATCGTCCCGCTTCTGTGCGCAACACGGACTTTGTCCTGAAGCCGACAGAACTTAAACGAACAGAAGGCATGGTTTAGTCAACCGCAAACCCCTAATCCCTAAACCCTAAACGTAAACCCTAAAGCCTAGACTGGACCCTGAGCGAGTTTAGCTTTCAAAGTCTGGGGTTGGGGAAACCCGCATGACTGGCAGGTTTGACAGTCAGGTCTCCGACGAGTCCTTAATCCCAACTCTTGTCATCCATCCTGCCATGGTAGCATAGCGGATGCATATACACTAGGTCCACACCGCGATCAGAATGCACCCTATCTTAAACCTCAAGTCATACGGTCTCACGGAGAGCCCAACCTCAAACCCTACAAACACCAAGCTAAGCGTAGCAACCCGAAAGGTCGGAAACCCACCCCCCACGAGGGCCTCACCTGGAAGCACCCAAGCCAATCATTCGAGCGTCTTTGCTGAGATTTGTCCTCCTGTCCGCCGGGGAACGTGCCTCGAAGGAAGATGACTCTCACACGCAGGCCTGAGGGATTAGGGCTTAAGGATGTCGGATGTTGGGCTTCACTGCTAAGTGCTCTTGAAAGACGGGTTCTTTGAGGGTTTAGGGATTTGGGGTTTAGGGTTGAGGCTATGGAGTTTTAGGGTGGAAGGTGTATGGTCTGGCTTTAGCATCTGAAGACTAATTACGAGTATGGTGTCGAGAGGGATGCTGATGAAAAGGCTTGTGTATTTCGTCTTGAGCCAGCTTCCTAGTCAAATAATCCCACTTTCCGTTCTGGTTCTTTGCTGTCTGCAGCTGCTGCCTTTGTTCTGGCTCTGAGCATAGGTACTCTGAAATAGTGACTAACGAGTACGGTTTGTGGCATTCCTTGAGCTGTAGGAGCTGACTTGTTGCTCCCGAGGATCTTCACGTAGTCGGTAAGAGGATTGTAGATGCATCCCCGACAAAGTGGCAACAGCAAGACCCGATGGGTCAGAATCCATCGAAGAAGATCGGTTATAGTCGTTACATAATCATCATCATCCTCATCATCATCATCGTGGTCGTCATCATCATCGTCATCATCACCACAAGGCCCCCCCATCATTATGGCATACCAGCCATTATTGACAACTGGCACAATCAGTTTCATCCTCACTTTGTCATCATCGCCATCATCCTCGTCATCATCCTTTCTAGGCTCCATCGTTATAGCCTACATGCCATCATTGACAACATCACCGGCACCAGCATCCGCACCTTTGTCATCATCGTCAGCCCGAAACCCTAACCCTGCACCAAAACCCTGAACCGATTCGCCTTATGGACTGTGGGTGCAAGCTTGCGTTTCGGGCCCAGGTCGCAGCAAGCAAAAGCTGCCGTTGTTCTTCGATTTTCGGGGCTAGGATGTAGGAGCTTCCGAAAATAGGGGACCCTAATATAGTACCCTAAATAGTAGGGATCCTTATTACAAGGACCCCTAAATAAGGTACCCCTAATTTTCGGAAACTCCCATGTAGGAAAGAAGACCTCCTGTGCAACAGAGATTCCTCGAACCCTCCTCTCTTCACCCTGAGCTCAGAGAGTCGTAAGGGACCCGGCCCTTCCCATAAACGTACATACATAAAAACGTACATACATGCATTCATATATAACTATGAGCATGCCTACATACATTCATGCATACATGCATTCATGCTTACATATATGTATATACATGTAAAGATAGATAGATAGGTAGATAGACATATGGATGGATGGATGGATGGATGGATGGATGGACATATGTATGTATGTATATATGTATATATACATGCATCACAGCCCTATACATATATATATATATGGATGGTAAGTAATCAATATATACATATATACACACATATATATATGTGTGTGTGTATGTATGTATGTATGTATGTATGTATCCTCTTGCGGAATGGGGAATGGCGGCGCAATCGAGACACCGAAGCAAGGAACCTGCATGCCGGCCACGAAAATCATAAAGCCTTGCCCGCCTGCTAGACCGATCCATCAAGAGATTCCGATGAATCTTTTGTATATCGTAATATGTATGCTGTACATTATAGTACATGTATCACATCTCATTTCGAGAAAGTGCGTTGCAATTAAGATACTATTTTACACTGTATTATAGTACGTTATATCACACTATACTAACTTAAGTTATGTTAGATTGTTATATATTCGCCGAGAACCCGCCGCCAGTGGGCAAATCTGTGTAAAGCCGATCGCCTTCTGTCTCGCATCCCAGCAGACCCCAGACGAGTTCTCAAAGCTCCAGTCTGAATCCGAAACACTATAGGCGCCATAAGCCCTGAACTCCAATGTTTTACATATTATATCTCGCATATCGTGTGTATATATATATATATAGATGCTTTTCATATCGTAAACCGTGTTATATTCCATTAAGTATTAGCTTCATGCAATTTCCAATCTCCAGGCCATTCCACAGGCCCACGAACGGCGGCGAAGCGGATCTGAGTGCGACAGCTCAGCTGATCTCTGGAGGAAGTGGCTCATTCGGTTTAGGGTTTGGGGTTTCCATCAGCCTGTATGCGGATGACTGAGGGCTCTTGGTTCGGCGGTTTTAGGGTTCTGAGGCTTGAGGGTTGATGGTGTAGGGTTCAGGAGGGTTCGGGGTCTTGTGTGGCCACCATGTGTTTGCGAGGATGTGCACTGGAAATTACGACTCTTCGATGTTCCATGGGAGCAAAACCTGGGGATTCACGGCCCGTCATTGTTTTGGGCTTCTGCTTAGAAGGCCTTGCAACAAGGCTTTGTGTGAAGTATGGCTTGCATTTGTGATTTGGATGAGTCCTTAGGAACATTGGTGGGTCTGTATTACTAGTTTCTGCTTCTACCCATAGGCCCCAAAGTAGTTCCTTTTTGGGGTTCATATTTAGAATTCTATAAGGTAATCCCAAAAAGGAACTACTTTGGGGCCTATGGGTAAACCCTAAACCCTACTTTACGTTCTACCTTGAACACTACCTCCGCCAGCCCCGGAGCCTGCCATGCCGAAGTCTATGCATAGGCCCCAAAGTAGTTCCTTCTTGGGGGTTACCTTATAGAATAACCCCCAAAAGGGAACTACTATCGGGCTTATGGGTATGGCTGGAGTAGGGTTCGGCAGTATGCTCTAGTCAAACTCTACCTGGACCCTGAAGAACCTATCTTTTTGAGGACTTATACAGGGGAATCATAATACGGAGCCCCAAAAAGGAAGGTTCTTCAGGGTCCAGGTAGTTGTAATCTTTTCAAACCTTCCAGGTACAATCTCGCAGTTGATGGGCCTTAAACCGAAACCTAAACCATCCAAACGCTGCAAGGGTTGTATTGAGGGTTCTATTCATTGGAGGTTAGGGTTTAGCGTTTAGTCTAGGCTGAACTATCATTAGCGGCTTTTTGACCCGCTTTGGAGAACTGAAAATCCTGAATCCCGGTGCATATGTGGTTTGAGGAAGTGTCCAGAGCTTACATGCATCATAGACTAAAGCCTAAACCGCGAACACCCTCTAGATTTCAGGCCTCAAGCCCCTATGAACCCTAACACCCTGAACCACTTGAAGCCTTGAGACCCTGAGCGGAAAAACTCCCCGCCCTCAAGACTAATCCCAAGGCTGGAAAGTGACCGTGGCAGCTCTACACTGCAGGCGGGTTAGCCCGGCTTGGGGCTTTTGGGATTTGGGGTCGGCTGGGGTTTGGGCTTTCAGGGTTTTGGCTGTATACCAGGGTGTGGGTTCATGGGTTGTCGTGGTGTTGCAGTTGTGTTCCAGGGTCCCGCTGTTTTTCGCGGAGCCTCGCTGTTGTGAACTGCTCTTCGAAGTTGCGGGCTTATAGCATTGCTAAACCCTTGCAAGCCCTAAAACCTAAAAGCCCTTCGGCGCTCGTTGTATCATTCACGTCCGTGCTTCATCCCATTCTAAAATCCTCTTAAACCTCAAGTATATAAACAAGCATGCCTTCAATCGGAACCCGCCATAAGGCCCTAAACCCCAAAACCCCAAAGGGGAGGGTCCCTCAGGTTGGTGCGGAACTTGGGGTCGCGATGCGGATTAGGATGAGAAAGAGCTGCAGGACCTTGGGATTCACGGTTTATGGTAGACTAGTGGACCCTAAACCCTAAACCCTAGACCCTAAACCCTAAACCCTAAACCCGGGTTCAGGGTTTAGGTTTGAACGCTTTGGGCTAAGAGTCAGGATCTGGCTTGGTGCATTCTTGCCTTTTCGTTCCCTGGCCCTTTTGCCAGCCATCGCAAGTGCAAGGTGGGCAGCTCTTCTCGAACCTGAATTTCAATGTTTCGTTCTGCTGTGGAAATCGTTTGTGTTGTTTCTTTCGCATCGCTCCTAATGCTGCCAAAACCGGTACTGGTTTGACCTTCAGATGCACACCCTTCCAGGCCGCCCCTGCCCTACACAGACTCGAATGGTTTTACAATTTTTTTGCAAAGCCGTGGTGCGAAGGTGGACAATCGGTGTATGTTGTGGAGGATGTATCGGAACCCTAAACCCTAAACCCTAAGCCCTAATGTATCGAGCTCGAGCTTGGGAATTGGTTGCAAGGGTCCCGAAGGGTCGCCGAAGGGCCCGGGTTGCAAAAACCGACCCCCCCTAAACCCTCAACCCCAGGCCCAGAACCCAGAGCCCGAAGCCTTATCCCTCAACCGTAAGCCCTAAACCCCTAAATCCCTAAACCCCTAAACCCTAAATTTCTGAACCCTAGACCCTAAACCATAGCTTCTGGCGAGGCCTTTTCCGAGTCGGCTCAGCCGATCGCCACCGAATCGGAGGAGGTTCTGGCGTTCGGGCGCTGGTTTTTGTTTAGGGATTTAGGGTTTAGGTGTTTCTGGGTTTAGCTTAGGGGTGGGGGTGGGGGGGTATATATGGAGGCGATCCTCCCATGTCAGCAATGGAACCAAAGGCCACTGCTCCGACACCCTGAAGCCCTCAGCCCGACTTTCGGTTGCTTGGTGAGGCGTTGGGGCTTTACTTTTCGGTTTAGGGGTTTTTGGGGGTTTAGGGTTTAGGGTTGAGGGTTGAGGGGCTTTACTTTTCAGAGTTTTGTTCGCCGAAGCAGCATGCACGATGTGGCGTTTTGGCAGGTTACTTGGTGTGTGGATCCCCAGCCCTATAGGCCCTACTCGGTAGATTATCAAACCTACGGTTGAGGGTCGGGGTTTAGGGGCCGGATACCAAGTAATCTCCCGAGGGGAGAAGCAGAAGCAAGGTCGCCTGTTTACCGCTTGAGTCTGGTCCGATAGAGACGTCGAGTGGCATGGAAGGTGAAACTATGCCGAAGCTACGGAGGATTGCCGTGGCGATTGTTCCGGGAATCATCGAAGCCCTCAGCGCAGTCTGAAAGCTTTTGGCCCCTGAACCCTCAACCCTACATGCACCCAAAAAGTATACCCTATTACACCCTGGAAGCATGAGAATAGAAACTGAACCCGGAAACCCCATTGGTATGTAACCCCATGTAACCTCTATGAATCCTGAACCCTCAAGGAAGCCTTACCCCTTACCCAAACGAAAGGAGCCATGTCAGGCGGCGTTTGGCTCTGTGCAGGACCTTTCGGCTACTGCTCCAGGCTCGTCAGTCCCTGTAATCCTCAGGTTCTTTTGTCTGGAATCTAGAGCCAATATCTGAACAAGCAGTTTATAGGGCTCTATAGGATTTATAGGGTGTTATAAGCGCTTGGTAAGGCTATCGGAGGGTTTGAAGGGCTTGGTAGGGTTTTAGGAGTTTAAACAAACAGGAGACCAAAAATAGATTCCATCAGAGACCACCTTCCTGCAGGTCCTTTCCCACAAGTACTGCTGTGATTCTTTCGGAACCTTGATTTCGGGCATTTGTGGGATTCCGGAAAAGATTGTACAAGGGTCACGCCAAGCCAAGCCAAATCCATCCAGAACCCACGGCCAAAACCCAGAGCCCCAGCACAACCAAGATACCAGAACCCGCAGCATGCCCCGATTAGTACCTTCCCCTGATCGGCTAAACTCCATACCCTAAACCCTATAAGCCCGAACCCTGACATGAAATGCTGGGTCAAAAGCGTCTCGCAGGCACATCCTTCTCAGAGTCGGCGTTGCGAAGAGCAAGGAACCGGCAGGCACGATTCGAGAGACCCCTCCCAAGCAGACACAAGCATAGGGTTTAGGGTTTGGGGGTAAGATAGGGGCCTAACTAATTACCCATACTATTTTGGGGCGGGCTCCTTATATATATATATATATAATATTATAATTAGAGCATAAAGGGCCTCAAACCCTATTCTAATTAATAAGGTACATAAAGCGGGCACATGTAGAAATAGTAATTAAGTGTCCCAGAAGCCCATCTCTACCCTCCCGATTCGACTTGACCCTAACTGCAAAGTGGGTCACATGTGTCATATATGTATACGTACATGCTATGCAAATATCTTGCCAGAAACTGCATGGAGAGCCTAAGTAGACCAAGGGCCGTGATCCTTGGACCCAGTACAGGAATCACCGATATTTTCCTCAGGGTTCCTTTTTATCCGTGCACCGGAATATGCCCCAAACCCCCTATGCTACATCTTAAGTGACACTCCTGTCATTTCAGTCTTGAACGTCGGGAATGCTTTTGGTGAAGTCACGTCTTTTGCCGTTGCAGCACACTGCAACGGTTACATAGAAATCGTCATTCCTAAACGTCACGAAGCCTCAAACCTCCCCTCAAACCTCCTTGCCCGATGCTCAGAAGCCGGATGCCGATCCTCCCCATGATCCAGTTCAGCCTCTAATTTGGTGAGGAGTCGAAAGGTGAACGAATCCAAGGCATAGCTGCAATCTGAAGGGAAGCCATGGAAGCCCACGACAACCACCTACCAACATCAGCAGTACCGTGCCATAATGGCTCATAAGCCACCTTAGGCCTCACTTTAATCACCAAGAACACTTTCCCGGACATGTTTACAACAAAATCAGATCGAAACCTTGACACCCCAAAGCTTGAGCCGCCAAGAGGTCCCGAGCGCCATACCGAAGAAGGGCAAGTTGCCGCGCAGTCTTCGCGAGAAGTCGTGAGCCCTCGTTTGGGAATCAGCCTTCCGGTAAGCAATCTCACTGACTGAAGACTGTTGTCTAGGAAAGTTGTTGGTTTGCATGGTCAGGGGCATTTGCCTTTTCGGGGAAGTGTTAAGTCTCAGTTTGGGGTTTCGCATCAAGTCGTATTTCACTTAGCAGGCGTTTGTACCCTGATTTGAAACCAAAGGCCCCGATGACTGTACGGATAGTTGGTCATTGTGCTTATGACCAGGACCATGTGCTGTATATCGAGATACTTAATCTACTTGGAGGGGCCGGGACTTAGTAAGTTGGTTATAAGTAGGGTTATAATTAGGGTAACTCCATTTAGGGCACTTATAACTCTACTTATAACCTACTTACTAAGTCCCCTGCCCCTTCAAGTAGCTGGGTTTTCAGGGCAAGGTCAGGTTTCGTAGGACTGGCCCTTTACATCGTGATCCTTGAATCTTACTGAGCACCCAAATCCCTTAAATCCCTAAACCCTTAACCCTTAACCCTAAACCCTAAACCCTTAACCTTAAACCCTAAACCCTGAACCTTAAACCCTCAACCCTGAACCCGAATCCCTAAACTCCGAGCTCGCAGACCCTCAATGCTAACTGACGAACCCCGGGACCCCCCCATAGTAGGGTCCCAGAAACATGCCTGGTGAAAGAGGGCTTTTTTGTTTCGGAGATCTACAGTATCTATCGCACAACCCCCCAAACCATGGAAGAGTTCTTTCAGATTCCGACTGCAGCTTGGCATGACAGAAGGCTGTTTCTCTGGCGAGTATGTGATCGACACGCCTGTTCTCGGCGTTGTGTTTTCGAAGTGGCCGAAGAAACGAGCTAAAGAAGTCGCGACGGAAACAACGACAGGATCACATGCAGCCAACTCATTGCCTTTGGTCATAATCTTCTTCTGCATCATGCTTCACGGTCGTCCCCCTGCTCCACGTCATGGTCAGCTGTGTTTGACATTTTCTTGTCGGCAGTAACACACTCGTCGTCATCGTCATCGTCATCCTCCTAGTCATCTTTTTCGCCCACATCGAAGGTTTGTCAGCATCGCAACCATGATTAAGCATCATCACCACCACCATGGTCATTATCCACAACACTCTGAGTGTTTCGTCTTCGCGACAGTAACTGCTGCCACCTTCGCCACACCCCCACCTTCACGATTATCATAACTGTACATCTCATTTTCGTCACCCCCCACGGAGTTGTCATCATGGACCAACATATGCGGCATGGAATCGCGTATGGTGGCTTGAGCTGCCATCAGTATGTCCGGACAACTTCGAAGACGCTTGGACACATGCCCGATGTCGGCGTACCATAATTCTGCCATATGGAGCAGGCTCTCGGCTTCAGCAGCTTTAGTCCCTCAGCACCATAGCTTTGATCCATGAGTGTCGTTTCGGGGTGCGGGGTCTCAGATCGCGTGGTTGCCTGGATACTCGGACCGAGAAGACATAGGAACAGCAGACCTAGCCGCAGCTTTTTCATCTGCGGCTGCATAAGGACCGTCGAACCCCTAGCATGGATGTGGGGATTGTTCTAAAGTAGGATGCTGTTAGGAAGCAACTGTCGACATAGGCTCCTGGACACTGGTAATTTGTCATGCTTACGGTGCCTGCACCATGAAGCAGATTGTTGTTGTCGGTGCAAGGTGTATGGTTTAGGGTTTAGGGATCCGAATCATCAATGTCGTGGCACAGTTTAAACATGTTTGTTCCTCACATGAGAGCTCTACATCCCGCTCTCTTCATCATTGCAACACTTGCTGTACTCCAACCACCCATACAGATCTTGCCCGCCCTAAGCCCTAACCCCTAGACCCTTAAGCCTCTGTGCCTTTCCAGAATCAGACAGATCTCACCAGTCCCAGCATCTCTCATGATATATTACCTCGTTTATTGTATTTCGTATGATGTATTGGCATGTTATTCTATGATCGAAACCCGAATTTCTGATAAGTAGGAAGGGCTACAAGTTCACCATGTCAAAAATGAAGTGAACCCCAACCCTAAGCCGTGGTTAATTCACCGTGATAAACCCCGAAACCCTAATTCCCAGCACCCCTAAACCCTAAACCCCAACATCCTAAACCCTAACACCCTAAACCCTAAACCCCAACATCCTAAACCCTAACACCCTAAACCCTAACATGGCCTCGGTTGAGGGGCCTTTGGGGTGCATGAAGGGTCTACTTGAAGGGGCAGGGGACTTAGTAAGGGTTCCTAAAGGGCTTGTTAAAGGGATCTATAGGGTTCCTTAAAGGGATCTATAGGGTTTAGGGTTTAGGGTCTACTTGAAGGGGCAGGGGACTTAGTAAGTTGGTTATAAGTAGGGTTATAATCAGGGTAACTCCATTTAGGGCACTTATAACTCTACTTATAACCCACTAAGTCCCCAGCCCAAGTAGGGTCTCTGGCATCGGTGTTTGAGGTTTGGGCTCTTGGGGTAGGGCTCTCGAAGGTTTTGGTTTAGGGTTTAGGGTTTAGGGTTTTGTGGTTGGGAACTCCAGTGCAAAGACACTGTACGAGCTTGCAGATGTTGAGCTTGATGCTTGGCTCAGGACGTGGAGCATTGTGTTTTGGCAAAGCTGGACCAGTTAATGAAGTTTGCCATCATGTGCAACGAAAAGGCGGTCTTTGGCCGGTGTCCAAACCTTCCCAGAGTTAGCAACTACCATTTCCATTTTCTAACCATGCTCACCCCCCTATGCCCCCCGAAGACCCAAAACCATAACAACCTATACCTCAATCCCCAACCCACCCAAATACCCATAGGAAAGACCCACCTGAAGAACCCATACTATGGAACTACCCACAACTCCATAGAAAACCCCCAACCTCAACCCCATACAACAACAACAACAGCAACAGCAACAACAACAACAACACAATGTGCACATCTACATATTAGCTACAAACATGTCGTAAGCAAAACATGCAAACGAGCACATAAATAGATAAATATTCCTGGTACACACGTATAGTTACACAAGCATGAGTGATGTGTGTGTGTGTGTTTTAATGTGTGTGTGTGTACCTTTTTAATGTTTAGATGTAAACATGTATGCATACACATATACAGTCATATACATGCATGCATACGTACACATGCACGCACACATAATTTCAGATAACTACACATACACATAGACATTTACCTTCACATTCACATGCACATGCACGCACAAACACGCACACACACCGACACACACACCCGCGCGCGCGCACCCGCACACGCACGCGCACACGCACACGCACACGCACGCGCACGCGCACACGCACACGCACACGCACGTACGCAGACACATACACACACATACGTATACACCTAATTACATCTACACATACATGTACACGTACATATACACATACATATACACATACAAAAACACTCACAAAACACATGCAGATACATATCCATGTACACATGCATATACGCATACACATACACCTACACATACACGTACGCATGCACGTACACATACATACCTACATACATACACATACAAACATACATATACATACATACTTATTTACTTGCACATATATGTAAATACATACATGCATACATACATATATACATACATACACACATACATACATACATACATACATATACATATACATATACATACATACATACATCCGCGCATAATGTTCACACATACACCCATCACGGACACACACGTGTGTGCGCGCACACGCAAGTTGCCAGTCCTGGAGATATGAGAACTTTGCGTGCTGAGTTTTTCGAATTGAGAAGCTTGGCGAGTTCGGTATGCTTCTAGGGGAGTTCTTGCGGGGAATTACGAGTCCAGGATTACAGGACTTCGGGTTTAGGGCATGGGGTCGTTGCCCCAAACGACCCCAGACCCCCACCACAACCTTGAATCGCCATGTTCGGATTTCGAATATACAGGTCGGAGTGATTGCAAGCACCGTCCCCTTGTAGTTCCTACTATGTAATTATAACACGAAACCTAATCTCAATATTCAGGCCCCTCTATTGCTGCACTTCTGCCCCACCGACTCCCGCGCAGGGGCTGGAGGGCTTCCCATCCCGCTTGAAGGAGCCTGCTTTCGGGTTTGCTGTTGATTTTTGGGGTTCAGGGTTCCCGGTCTGCGGTGACAAGGAGCAGGATTCAGCTGTTGGAGGGTAGGGCCAAATTCGGGTGCGTACATTTCAAGGTTATCGGGATATCACTATCATGTAACTAGTAAGACTCATATTAAACCAAGTAAACGCCTTACAGAACACCTGATAGACACCTTAACGCGAACTCTTTACGTCACCCTCATCCGGCCTCCTTGTTGTTGTTTAACAGCGGGGTCGGAATGATTTCAATCATTATTCCCTAGACCTCTTTATTGTAATTATAACAGAACATACACCCACAACCATTTCTGAGCATTAATGTGCCAATTATTTCCCTTACATTAAATGCTGCATGGCTCCTGCTGGTTTTGACAGGAAGAGGGGCCGCGGCCGGCGACAGCTGGATGCCAAGAAAGGTGCAGGTTCAGGTTGGAGGGTTGAGACGTTCGGGTTTACGGTTTGGGGTTGGCTGAGGGCTAGCAGGATCAATCTTATAGGGGTTGAGTACTTGTAGCTCCGTAAGTTGTGCGTTTCCTGTTGGGGGTTTTGAAGCACCACGGAAGTTTGGGATACCATGGTGCTTCTGGTCTTGTGGAAATCACTGTTTCGGCATCGGGGTTTCCGTTTCCGCTGGGGGAGTATATGTCTGATGACAAGGATCTGAACTTGGGGTGGCAGTTTCGCATGGACGTCGAGGGTTGCAGTTTTGAATCTTGCTTAAGGTCAAGCATGTAGGAGGTGTTGCGGCGAAACGGGATCTCGAGGGGCTCCGGCATTTAGGATTTCGGGATTCTGGGCTAAGGTTAATTCAGAGTCGGTTGATCTGAATGCCCGACTGACCCGAAGGCTGTACCGGCTTGTATTCTCAAGCTTTCAAGGCCAACCATAGACGGCTTTCTAAGCTAGATTGCTTTGAAGATGGTTCCAACGAGTATCACTTTGAATCGAAGTCCCAGTTGAAGACAAGGCCCCCGACTGCTACCGTTAGATTGGAGAATCCATTGCGCTTAGAGCTCAGTTTGCTGCATAATGGGTTATACCCGATTATGCCCATCAACCAGTAATCGTCACGGTCTCGGCACCACAGGGCAGCACAGTCCGAACGGTGTCCCACACCACAAAGATGTCGTTGATGTGGTGGACAGCTTCAAAGTTTGTAGTTACCCATAGGCTCCATAGTAGCTCCTTTTTGGGATTACCTTATAGGATTCTATATATGAACCACAAAATGAACTACTATGGAGGCTCTAGGTAAGGATTACAAAGTCTCGGGCTTAAAGTGTTTGGGTTTAGGCTTCAGGGCATAAGGATCAGGGGTTTCGACGCCCTAAACCCTAAACCCTAAACCCCTAAACCCTAAACCCTAAACTCTATCTGAAGGTAGCGGCATTTCGGGCCCTGAGCTAAGGATGGCCCAGCCTTGAGTGGGGAGGCTCGCAGAAGCTGACTGCAGGGTTTGGGGTTTTTTGGGGTGTGGGGATCAGGGGTTCTCCCGGGTTTGGGGTTTAGGGATTTAGGGTTTAGGGGTTTAGGCTTTAGGGTTTAGGGGTCTAGGGGTTTAGGGTTCGGGTCCCAAGAACATGTGGTAAGGCCCTTGGGGTTTTGGAGGATTTCGGGATCTTTCGGATTCTCACTCGTTTGTGATTCAATTCTGCCTGGTCCCCTGCGCAGGTTCATGATTTCTTTCACGTGAAGCAGACCTCGAAAAGTTTTCAAGCTTACTATCGAAACTTGATTCTGCATGCCTTGGTCTTAAGCCCGCGACCTTTCAATCCTGTAATGCCAAACCAAGTTCCGCAAGTGTCAGGCCTCGTCGAAGGCCTCTGATTGGGTGCCGGACACTCAGGCATGGGTGTCTGTGTTATTGCGTTTGCAGTTAGTCTTTCGACATTGCTTGTGGTCATACATCGGTCTGGTGAACGCTGTACAGCATATTGTTCGATTGCCGAATTGTTGACGCCGTCTGAGCTACTGTTAGCAGCATACTGCTAATCAGCTAATCATGACCTGTTCAAGGGTCTGCGAAACAAGAACGAAGGTTGGTTTACGGGGGTCGGTTGCTTTGCTTCAATGCTTTCCTGGTCCAGTGACATCAGTTCCGACTGGAGTGAACTGAGTTCAAGGGCCTCGTCGCAGTAGCATCGACTCGAGGGTGTGGGGTTCTTGCTTGGTGATCGAGGAATCGAGGAACAAGCTAAACCTAGGCTGTGGGTGCTCTCTTATCTCGGTCTGCCAGAGCCGGAATGGCGGGCCTTCACTAGTGTGGAGCTATCATCTACGACCTCGCTGTCGCTACCGCTACCATCTTCATCAGGAGGTAGGCCGGAGTCGCTTTATGTAAACCCGGCCAAGTTAAGTGTTATAATCAGAAGGATCTCATCTAGGAATCCGCTTGAACTCGAACCTCCTGGACACCCTAAACCCTGCAACCTGAACCCTGAACCCTGCGCCCTAAACTCTGAACCCTAAACCCTGAACCCTATTTATAAACCCAACCCTGCACCCTAGAGACGCCAACAGCATCGACTTGAGCTCCCACGTGCCAAGGCATGGCAGCACTTCAGTCTCCCATGCCGCCCTTCCACGTTTAACCAGAGTGTCGGATGTAGGGTTCAGGGTTGGGAGAGTCGGAGAGCCCACAACAAGTTTCCAAAACAGCTTACTGAAATTGCATAAAGCTGTACATCTTGACAAGCACGAACCAAAATATTAGCATGAATACGTCTTGTAAACGTACGACAGCAATGACTGTGATCGGTGGAATAGCCACAGCAATGGCGGCCCTGTTCAGAGTAGAACTTCGTTGCGCCAGCACAGACCTCAAACGGTGATAGAGCACCACGACGACCTCGACCCCAGACCACCAAGAATCACCAAGACCACCAATGCAACAAGAGTTCAGGAGTTAGGACTTCGGGGTTTGGGGTTTCAGCATCTAACCAGTCTAAGCCTATTTTTTTGTATGTTGTGATCGCGATAGTAGCGAAATGGTGTACTCTACTTGCGAGCATGCGCAATCATGATCGTCGGCAAACTATTGGCTTGAGTATTCTCCAGAACGAAACCGGTGTGGTGTGGTCCTTGATGGAGCCGTGCCACACAAGCTGGGGGCGCGTCTTGCAGTGCAACGATGACAGATAAATAGTGCTTAGCCTGGCTGTGTTGAAAACTGTGTTGCAAACCTTGATATACCACACATACGACAGACTGCAAGAAGCTGCTAGCTCATGCTCTGATGCGGAGATCTCCGTACCCACCTGGCACACCCTGCACGAAAGTTTAAAGTCTAAGCAATCTACTTGGTCTGCGAAAGCTGCTGTTGCTTTGAAAGAGAGATTCTTGTCCTATAGCATGGGGGGCAAGAGTGCTGGCAACATCCTTCCACCCTCTTTGCCCCAAGCTAAGCCCTAAACCTTATGAACCCTACTGGCCTCCAGGTTGCTGGCAGCCAGACCTCGACTGCCGCACACCGCTTGGAGCGAGGGCATGTGCGTGTGGTTTAGGGTTCAGGGCCTGTGTGGGAAATAGGGCTCAGGCTTTTGTGGTGGAGGGTTCGGTCTATATAGGATTTCCAGACTGGTGTAATACAGTGTATTAGAAGTCACGATAATGTCTGTCAAGCATTCCATGTTTATATAGCACAACATAATACCACATAAGACAATATACCAAAGTATAATAGAGTATAATACAATACAATCTGGGGTGATACACTGTAAGATAATGTCATGTAGCATTTTGGGTAGGGGGGTCTCTGTCGTGCTTACAAAATGCCGGTACTTAGGTCCAATATGCCTTGAGGGTTAAGCCTCTAGCATGCGGAGATTGGCTTCGAAAGCTGCCTTGACACGTCGGTGTAGTCCAGGATCAGGAACACACTGTAGGTTTGAGGGTTTAGCTTCTCCCAAGAAGCCCTAAACTTCTTAAGCCATGAGCAGTAAGGGATCAGCCTTCAGGCTTTAATCATCCAGGTGATGTGGCGGATACTGAAGTTACTGTTGTTTGTGATAGTTTGATGATTCTTTGCATTTCCGTCGGGGGGGCTGTTGATCATCAACTCCTCAACCTTGAAGCCCTAAGCCCCCCCCCCAAGCCCCCGAAGCCTGAAAGAAGGCGTAAAGCACTTTACTCCTGAATCCCTAAAGCCCTAAACCCTCACGCCCGAATGTTGAAGCCCTAAACCTCCAGAGGCCTCTTCGGGCGCTGCTGGTGCCAATCGCAAGGTCTCGCCTCTGAAGCGAAAACCGACACCCATGGTATCCGTATTCCGTAAAGAATGTGAACAGGGTATTGGGGATGTTACTTTGCGAATTGCATTATATATTCATCTCAGGAACCCGGAACAGAACATTCGCAATCATGCAGCCTTCTGTATTGCTGTTTCAAGAGTTGTACCTTATAATCTATAGCCTATTATCTTGCACGCCTTGCCTCAGAATCTATGTGCTCAAGTAGTATAGACTTTGGCCCCAAGGGTGCTTTTATAGGAAGTACTTCGAGGCCAAAGTCTATACTACGTGGGTACATGGACGCTTGTGCGTTGATTAAATCCGTTTCTGAAAGGGAGTACTTAGGGTTTAGGGTTAAGGGAAAATGTCGGACCGAACAGCAGTTTTTGGAGACTCGCCGCAGCGTAATTAAGCCCCTATTAAAACGCACTGAAGCCTTCCCTAGACCCAGACTAAACACCAAACCCCAACTAAACCCTAAATCGTCAGGCCCCAAAAGACAGTACAAGGGTCCCAAGACTTGGTATCCCCCTCAACAACCGTATGTAGTTATACTAGGATCCCCCAAACACTATTCAAGACCGCGAGGTCAAAGCAAGAAGCACCGGGTCTCTAGCCGCTTCCAGCCTCAATATATTCGTGTCCATCTTAGGAGCGGTTTGGGGTTCAGGGTTTAGGGGTTTAGCGGTAGGGGGGGGGGGGGTTGGGGCTTGGGGGCCTTGCAAGAGAAACCGCCGAAACGCCGGTCCATGTCGTTTGTTTCAACAACCCCAACCCCGTCACTACAAAGCCCACAGAACCAAAGCCTAAACCCCAAAANCGTCGCGACCGGTGCTTGCTCCGTTCCCACCTTAATATTTTTCGTTGCCTCTGAGGGGGGGGTTGGGGTTCAGGGTTTAGGGGTTTTGGGGGGGGGGGGGGGGGGGTTAGGGCTTGGAGGACTTGCAAGAGTAATCCAGGCAATGCCGGTCCATGTCGGTTGCTACACCAAACCCAAGCCCGTAATTCCAAAGCCCAAAGAACCAAAGCCTAAACCCCAAAACAATCAACCCTGAACCCCAAACTAACAAAAACCTAACCTTAACCTTAAGACTTAAAGCCCAAAAGCACTCTAGCCCCTAAAGCCTAAATTGTCCCAGAAACCCGGAAGAAAACGGCTTTGTCAGCAGGGCTCCAGCGCGGGCTCCACTGGCCTGCTCCCCAATTATTTAAAGGATTAAGAGTATAAAGGGTAAAGGGTTTAGGGTAAAGGGTTTAGGGTCCAGGGTTTAGGGTAAAGAGTTTAGCGTGTAGGGTTTGGCGTCTATGAGGTTTATTTAGGGTTTCGCAATCATCCCTTAAACACCTCCTCCGTCGTGTGACATTAGGGATCAAAATACTGAGGCCTTCGCAGAAGGCGTGGGATTTATTCATCCGGGTTCAAAACAAGTCAGCATCGAATTTCATTCATGGTTGTTTGTCTGTTTTGAAGCTGTGGCTGAATTTCCGTTACGAGCAGGGAGAGCGCTGTGAACACTAGGTGGTCTCTCGTTGTGATCACAAGTTTTTCTATCTCCGCTCATAACCGATCGCTAATTACTTAGGCACCTGTGTCCTTACAGCTGCGCTCTCGGTTCTGCTCCCGGTGATTTGGGTTGCGGACGGATTGCGGACTTGAGTTTAGGGCGTTTTGGGGTGTAGGGTTTAGGGTTTAGTTGGAGGTTCATGGGTACTTATAAGTGGGGTTATAACTAGGGTAACTAGACTTAGAACTCATATTCGGGGACTTACAACCCTGCTTATAACTACCCATGAACCTCCAAGTAGGGTGATCGTTGACCTACCCGCATCACCAAACCCTACAAAATCGTAGGTTGTAACCTCATAATTATAGGGTCTAACCCCTAAGACGGTAGGTTCTTGGATCCCCAGGACCTGGTAGGGGTTGGGGTTTCAGGGGTAAGCTGCCCACTTGTTTGATATCTGCTCAGCGGGTCGTGGAGCTGTGGGCAAAATTGAAGGTCGTGGAGGTGATTCAACAGGCCCTTCTTGCTAGTCTTCAGAATAGAGATCCCGCTTCTCAGGGTCT
Organism: Symbiodinium sp. clade A Y106; assembly: GCA_003297005.1. Lineage (NCBI taxonomy): Eukaryota > Dinophyceae > Suessiales > Symbiodiniaceae > Symbiodinium > Symbiodinium sp. clade A. The sequence continues at coordinate 83,931 of BGNK01002307.1, read as the reverse complement.
GTTGGGGTCCGCTGTTCTGTTGAGTTCTTCATATAGAGGCTCAGAAAATTAGATCGGTTTTGGCAGTATAATTACACCATTGTCCACACCCCTGGGCCCAAACCCTCAACCCTACCCGGGAAGCTAAATTCCATTCCCCGATACTGAGTCCGGCAACCTTGATGCCTGAAATCCGCACCCGGCCCGAGGCAAGCACGACGGCAGGCCCGGGCTCTAGCACCAGCAGTGAAGGGTAAAGGGTCGGGTTAAGGGTTAAGGGTTAGGGGCTGATATCTTCAAAACTACTTGATGCTCGGACATTGCAGGCACAAAAGCCAAAGCGCGACAAGAATTGTGTCAGATGTGGCTTAAAGCAGGCTGCCACCACAACTCTGCGATTCATTGCTGGGTGGATGTTAAGGGTTTCTTGAATTGGGTGTATGTACAAGTTTAATCGTTTCTTCAAGGGTACTTGGCGATATGGAGCCCTTTGGGCTTTGCCTTCATAAGAATTCCATTCCTGTTCATAGTCTGCACAGCAGGCCCCTGAACCATAGACCACTAAATCCTAAACACCTACACCTCTAAGGCTAAGCCCTACAACACCGAAGCTCAGTCTGACTCTTACTCTCACACTCTCGCTCGCTCGCTCGCGCGGACAGACACACACACACACACACTCTGTCTCTCTCTCTCTCTGTAGGAATACACACACACATGTGGGTATATGTGTATACACATGTTCATATACATCATTTGTATGTCTGTATATATATATATATGCATATGGCATATGATATATGATATAGGACATACGACAGATGATAAGTGATAGATGATACTGATGTTTATGATGTATGATAAACGATATTTTGTATGTGATATATGATATATGAATATCTATATGCCTATATACATGCACATAGTTACGTATGTATGTATGCATGCACGGATGGTTGGATGGATGGATTCATGTATGCATATGCATATGTATATGGACATGCAAATGCACATGTATATGTATAGGTGTATGTATATGGACGTGTACATGTTCATGTGTATATACCTGCTTATTTGTAGATGCATGTGTAAGTATGCATGCTTATGTATGTGTGTGAATTTGTACATCCATATATCTGTCTATGGACACCTTGTAGCCCCTGCCGAGCGCATGCAAGCCCGATCAACAACCCTGAGTGCTAAGTCTACCAACCCCGGGTTTCGGCAGGTCTGTTCCTCTGACGCCCCACAGTGGTCCGGGGGCAGAAGGCGATCCACCGGGCACCCTTCTGGGGGCCGAGGCCAGCAGATCCGCTTGAATTGGACCTTCCTTTTTCGGGTTGGATTGGGCTTGGGTGTGTATGTTGGTTTGTGGTTGTTGCTATGGCCTTATACTCTGCATTGGCGCGTTTGGCCTGGAATTTTCGTGCGAAGGGGCAAACGCCTTTTGCCGCAGAGTTGAATGTTCAAGGCTTTGTCACTCCTGCTCATATATATTATAATGAAATCATAGTGCACAAGACAAGTGATTTGTAAGATGGTGCTGCTAACGGCTTGGCAGCTGAAGAGTGAAACATGTCCTGGTCTTACCGAGTCTTACTGCCTTGTGATTTTCTGGTTTCTGGTCGTTCTGCTGGATCAAGTCAAGAAAGAGGCTCTCTGAGTATGTTCGTTGCACCGTGCTGTACTCTAGTGGAACCCTAAACCCTAAAACCTAAACCCTAAACCCCTAAACCCTAAACCCTAAACCCCTAAGCCCTAAACCGGACTTTGGGGTTTCTCTCAAAGGAACCCAAGGAACCGGCAAAAAGGAACCCGTCATGGAAGTTGTAAAGGAACTCTAAACGGCCCTGTGAAGGCCCCCCGAAGGAACCTTTAAAGGAACCAGGGTCCTATATGGGAGTTTCCGGAAATAGGGGATCCTAATTTGGTACCCTAAATAGTAGGATCCTTATTATAAGGACCCCAGAATAAGGTGCCCCTAATTGTCCGAAACTCCCATATCTGCTGTCCTAAACCCTTCAACCCTAAGCCCTACAGTCACCTGATAAACACGGAGCCGCGAACAGGGTTTGGGAATAATGTAGGAACCTGATTAAGAAACCTTGGGCCTTTATTTGGGTTCCTTATATGAATCCTACTAGTTTATGGTTTATAGGCCCAGGGTTTCTTAATCAGGTTCCTACATTAAGGGCTTGGAATTTAGGGTTTATAAGGGTTTGGGGCTTTAGGGAATCGACTCTACTTGGAGGTTCATGGGTAGTTATAAGTGGGGTTATAAGTAGGGTATCTATACTTATAACCCTAATTAGGGGACATATAACCCCACTTCTAACTACCCCTGAACCTCCAAGTATGTATAAACAAAGATCCCTAAACGCCGAACCGCTAACCCCGAGCCCGGCAGAACTTGCCAATGGTTGGCGCAGCTGGCGTTCTGGCCCTGCCAAAGAGGCCGGCCGTTGCGGCTACGAACGCTTGGGCCGGCTAAGCGCTTGGGGCTTGATGAGGTCTGTATAAGATAGTTCAATAAGAGTCGGGTTTTCGGCTGGCAAGCTTAACTTTAAACTCTAAACCCCGAGCATCCCCGAATCCTAAACTAGGGTGTTGGAGATGCTTGCTGTGCGGTAGCTGTCGCATCACACAACTGGGCATCTTTGCCATTTCTGAGCGATGGCCCAAATCCCACTGTCCCCGAAGCCCCAGCGAGGTCTCAAGTAAAAGGAACTAACAGGAGAGCTCCCCAAATCCCACTAAAGTCATTAAAGGCGCCTTGTTTCAATAGGGTTGCAATGTCAATCGCGCAGAATGCTTGAGAATATATCTGTTGCAAACAGTGTTTCTGCCGGATATGTGAATGTATAGGCAGGGTTTACTCCGAGTGCAAGCGCGTACCAGCCGCACCCACAACCCGGAAGACCCGGAAATAATCCTGAACCGAACGCTGCGCGCCTAAAAGCTGCAAAACCTTCAAGCATTCGGACAATTCAGAGTGTAGTTCTTGCATGTGCTGGGTTCTTGTGATTCTTTTCAGAACTCTCGGACTGCATGTTTCGGATCTTGTGTCGTATCTGCCCCGAAATTGAGGTCAGGGGTTGCATGCAGCCTGTAAACCTCAAACTCAATAGCCTAAGCCATAATTGCCAGTCTGGTAAAGCCCTGAAGCCCAAACAATCCCAAACCCTAAACTTTAAACCCAAGCCGAAGCGCTGAACACGTGGAGAACGGCGGAGGCAGCAACTCGCCGAACAAGCGCCGGAAAAACCGACAAAGAAATCCGCGAGGTTGGCTTGGAGCTTGGTAAAGAAAGCTTGTTTCAGAGCACCACCACTACTACTACTGCTACTGCTACTGCTGCTGCTACTACTACTACCACTACTAGTACTAGTACTAGTACTAGTACTAGTACTAGTACTAGTACTAGTACTAGTACTAGTACTAGTACTAGTAGTAGTACTAGTACTACTACTAGTACTACTACTACTACTACTACTACTACTACTACTACTACTACTACTAATACTACTACTGCTACTGCTACTAGAGCAGCAGCCTCTCCTACACTCAGATCATGGAGCAACGGCTATAGAAGGGGCAAATGTTGTGGACCAGCTCCAGCTTTCTCCATCATGTTAGGGTTCAAGGTTCAGAGATTCGGGAGGGATTCAACAATTGGTTGGCGAGCTTGACTTCCCTGTAATGTGCCTGAGTCGAAGTTTTGCAAGCTTCATCAAGTCGCTGTGGCCGCACTTTGGCCTAGAATAGGCTCGCCCCTATAATATGCCAGCCCTGCCGACTTAGATAAGAAGCCTTCGCATTCCTTTTCAAACCACCACTTGTACTACTAATCCCAACCGGTCAATTGACCTGAGATCCGAGAGCCCCCATGATTAAATCCTCAGCTTCAGACCCCAAACCCTGAGCCCGAAACCCCTAAACCCTACAACCCAGACCCAAAACCCTGAGCCTTAAAATGCGAATCCCTAAACCCCAGACCCTAAATGCACTAAACCCTAAACCCCTAAACCCTAAACCCCTAAACCCCAAACCCTAGATCCTCTGAGGTCGGTGCTGATGCCTCAGATCTGTTGGCAGCTGGGCTCTTAGCCGGTTCGGAGTAGCTCGAGTTCTGAGCAACGGGGAGGTTAGTGTCTGAGTCTTGGAGTCTTAGAGCTTAGGGTGGAGGGCTCCTGACAAAGCCAACTTCTTTGGCCTAGACAATGGCGATTACGAGTTTAGGGCTCAGGGTCTAAGGCCCGCAGTTCATCTCAGAAGACCACCGAGTTCAAGAGAGGATCGTGCTAGAAAGGTGTCGACCGTCCAGAGTCTTCGGACTCTTCGCCATCTTGACGATTTGAGTCTCGACACCCTAAACCCTAAACCCTAAACCCTGAAAACCCTAAACCCTAAACCCCAGACTCAAGTATGGAAGCAAGCACGAAAGGCCCGAACCGGTGGATAGGAGTTCTCGGAGCTTGTCCAATCTGGTCGGTTGTTTTCTATACTGCCGTTGAGGCTGGCGAGCTGCATGGCTGGGGAGGAGATTATGAGGATGTGCCCCAGACACCGGGACAGGAATGAAGGTTTTTTTTTGGCGGACTGGCTCGAGCAGACTGAGGAATGAAGGTTTAGGGTTTGGGGTTTAGGGTTCAGGATCATCGAACTTTCACGAAGCCTGCCAAGCCCTGGTGCAGGGTCTCTAGAGCAATGCCAAGCCCGTCTGTAAATATGAAAGGACTCACAAGCAGCTGGTGAGAATGCAGGCTCTCGTCGTGTTTCCATGGTCGTGTCCTACTGTTCATGTTTTCAGAATCCTCTTGGAACATATGATCTCCGACTTGGCAATTCACATCTCTCTGGAGTTGGAGGTTCTGCGCCGTGGCACTTGTGAAAGCACAGGGCGTTTCGAGCCCGGTAATACCAGAAACACTTCGGGTGCCCATCTGAACCCTAAGCGCAGTCTTTGAGCCATGTCGGCAGAGCTTCAGCATCGTGTGGCAGTTGGGGAGAGCCCGACTCCTACGGCAACTACCGCCGCCAGTTTCGTTGTTTCCCCAACCCTTGTCGGGCTTTGCGGCGCCAGAGCTTAGGACTCAAAGTCAGGTTTTTGGGGTTCTAGGTGTAAGCTGTACCTTAAGCCTAAACTAAACCCTGCACCAAGACCTGCAGGGTTGACCTAGCAGGTACCTCCTTACCAGCTGTACGACCTGTCCAAGGCCGAAAGGAAATTCAAGAGGCGATTGCGGGAGATGGGCCCTAAACCTTAAACCCTCAACCTGAAGCCCAAAACCCTAAGCTTAAACCTTAAGATCCCAGGCTTCAGTCGGGTACTTCATGGTCCTTCAGATGTTCGGATTAAGGGCAGCCTGCTTGGGTTATTTAAACCCTGAGCCGTAGTTCAGAGTGCCCCGGGTTGAGGGGTTGCCGTTTTGAATTTTTAGGGTGTCGGGCTGCGGGCTTTTGGGCTTCGGGGTTTTGCGGTCATATTCCAGATCCGGGGGTGGGCAAAAGTATGGGCTTAGATTTTGTGTATCGTTAAATTAAGAGATGAAAAAGGGTTTGGGGGTTCCAGTTATTCCAGTTCGTCTACGGAAGTTGTCGGTGGCCTTCGATCTAGTATGTTGCAACCGACTGCATTGCTCTTATATTCTAGGCTTAGAGCTTACAGGGTTTGGAGTTTAGAGGGCTTCGGGACGACGAGTCGGAGTAAAGAGATGTTGATCAGGGATCATGCCCGGTTTGCGTCAGTTTCACTGCCCCCCTCCCTTGTGTGGGATGCGGATGTGCTGTGTTCATCGGTTTCCTACAGCAACTCCTGCTCAAACTCCTACCCCCTTCTCGCCAAGGGCTGAGGCTGCTTGTCACATCACATGATGACATGATACAGTCATCACCACCACCATCGAATGATAGCCTACCGTCGCTCGTATCCCTTGGCATAATCCGGCGACTTGTCCGGGGTGCGCTCTGCCATAGTACGGAGTCAACAAACAGCGCATTCATATATGTCCCTAAACTCCCTAAACCCTTCCAGAAGCCTTAAGCTCCAGCTCACTAAGCCTTGAGCTCTAAACCCATAAACCCTCAGCCCAAACCCCTGGGGTCCCAAAGCTCTGAGCCCTCCAAACTTGTACAGCTCTAAGCCGTGATACCTGTGCCGGCTTAGTCACAGGTACGTGGAGGACGGCGACTCTCTGGAAGACTTCAGCTTGGGTCGCATAAGGGCTTTGGATTCATAATTTATATAGGGGTTCAGTGGTGGGACAGGTTTATTAGTTTTTATCATGTGTTAGTTATCTTTTTAACTGTTGTTATTATTATTATTGAATTATTGTTGTCAATACTTTGAGGTTAATATTACTATTGTTATTCTGGTTTCCTAGGTGTTGGGGTAAATGTCATCGAAAGCTAAGCTGGAAGCAAGCATTGTGGCGTGCAGCGTGGAATTAGCAAAGGCTTAATGCGACTTTGATGAACATGGTTGACACATTGCGACATGCAAGCATGATCAAGCAGCGAAAAGTTGGTAGATGCGGTACATGGTTGGATACCAATCAAATTACACGTATGAAATTCTTCACTATAGACTGTTACTGTATGGGCGGGCAGTACCCAATTGCATGGTTGCATGGTCCATGTCAGTGGAAGGTGCAGGAGCAGTAATGCAAGCATTGTCAATGCTCGCATTGCGGGATAGATGCATGGATGGATCATCAACGATGGATCTAAGCCTTAAATCCACGGACGCAATCCCTTAGCCTTATATGACCCCGGCCTCAGCTTTGGTTCACTTCGACAGGAGGCTACAAAGGCTTCCGACAGAGAGTGGGTGGCCGAGGATGGAGTGGACCTGGACCAGGTCAGCTGTGCTTGTAAGGTGGGCTTACTTACCTTTGGTTAGTAGGGAATGGAAGAATGGTAGTAATACTAGTTATAATTGTACCCCATTCCTCCATTCCCTACTAACCAAAGGTGGGCTTAAGGGAACAGCCCCCATTGAAAAGCATGGCCTCAAACTTAGGATGAGTCGTCACGGGGGGATGTCAGAGCTAGCGTTCCGGGTTGTTGGGGTTGTTGGGCTTTGCCAACAAACTGGTGCCTGCGGCGCCGGTTGAGCAGGGAGGGAATGTCTGCAGCATATGTACTTGCGATAATATGCGATGTATTTGCATACGTGATTTTGTTTATTTATGGAGTAACTTGTTGGTTTATAAGTCTATACCGTTATACAGTCATACACGGACTGTACCTGTATATACAACCATACACACACGGTACGTAGGTACACAATATGCAAATATGTACACATACACATGTGTGTATATTATACACGGGTATGTAAGTATATATATCTATATATCTGTGTCTATATATATATATATGTGTTAAGCACACGGGCGTTTACATATGATGTATATATTCAGATGATGCATGAGTATGCATGCTCCCTTTGTGTAATCACTTGGACAGGTTCTTCGTTTATGTTGAGCTGTCCTGGGTGTTCGTGCTGTTGCCGTCCTTTTCGTTTGCTGCCACTCGATTACTCGGGCGTTCCGGCGGGGACCTGTGTTATGGTCGTACTGTTCTGAGACCATGACATGCCCTTGCAAGCCTACTGTATTCTAATTGCGGTGTTGGATTGGTTGCAGCGCTCGCGAGCTCTATTGAAGCTAGTGTTGTTCGTTTGCCTCTTCTTTGCATCCACTTTCGCAGCTGTACAAGTCCTCAGTGACTAGACTGGTAGGTATCTCGGACGGCTGTCCGTAGTTGCCTTTGCTGTGCATGCGTAATGTACATTTACATATGTACATACATGTACATGTATATATATATATATACACATACATATATATATATATATACATATATATATATATATATATTATATGTATATATATATATATGCATGTGTGCATGTATATATATATATATATATATTCGTGTGCTTATTATGCGTGCATGCGCACGACAACACATGTGCACACAGTATTTACACATGCATTTGTACATATAAACGATCTGCACACATCTGATACATATGCAAATGAATAGGTGTATATATATATATATATATGTATAGGACATTACATCATGCGTGTATATTAATATTATGTATATGTACGCATACAGTTACAGGTCTTTGTATGTGCATGTCCGTATGGTCTGTATGGTCTGTATTTTATTATGGCATGGCACGACATGGTATGGTATGTATTTATGTAGGTATGAAGGTATTTGGGTATGTATGTAGGCATGTATGTATGTATCAGTAGTATATCACTTTGCATTTGCATATGGAAATGTATATGTTCTTACACACATGCACACATACATACATACATACATACATACACATACATACATATGACATACATATATATATATATACATATGTACATATGTACGCATACTCACTTAAACACACGCAGCTTTGTACCTCGTGCTTTCAATGCTCTTGATGTGTTTGTAGTAATGCTTGTGACTGTTCTTGCCTTGAGCATAAGTGCAGACAGAGACACTTCGTACATTCTGCACTTGGCTTGTTATGCTTCTCGGTTTCTAATGTTTGCTCTTGCTCGATGTATATCAACTTCCCTGATTGGTGCCAGGTTTGTCTACAAGCTCTCCTGATGTTATTACGCTCAATGACCTTTGCCTTTGTTGTTCAGGGCTTCTTTCATGTTATTTCTCTGATTTCGGTCTTTCGTTTCATACTTGCGGTACACGACACTATGCAGTACGGTGTGGCGCGCCGACTCTGCCATGTAGCATAAGGGCTTGCACTGGTTCTGCATTTACATATGAGCGACGATGACAGTTTCTTTCAATGATGTCTGTAGCTGAAGCAACAACTGAGCATGACAGCAGAATGAAACCGAGTGGCATTATACCGTACATAGCAAAGTACCATAGAATATACTAGATCAAGCTCTAACAAGATCAGGCTGAGACTAGGCTATACTGTTCCGCTTCGTCCCTGCTGTGAATGGCCACGGATCGCATCATGGTGTAATGTTAGGGTGTAGGGTGCTAGCATATGCCTGGTACGTACTGTCGTTATGTTCATACTAATTACACAACGCCACCACACATGAGACCGCAGCCATCTAAGTTGAACAGCTTCCGTCGCCAGGTTCGTGTCCTCACGATGGGCCAGCCCGATCCTAAACCGGTGCAGGCTGCCCGCATGGGAGGTGTTGGAGAGTAAGTCTCTCGGTCGGGGCGGTCGTCGTGCAGTCATCATACTACACTATACTATATTTGTATAAGTATACTGTATCATGCTGTATATTCTAGATAAAAGCTCTTGTTAGTATATTACATGAAAATTTAATCATATCATAAGACGATACAACCTAATGTATACTTTTCGTCATACCATGTTATACCCCATGATAATAACATACTGTATTTACGTAGATGATATATCATTACGCTACATCGCATGTAGTGTACTCTATCCGATCCTGATGTTCTATTACGTTTTATTTCATTTTAGTGTATTATGTCGTACTGTACTATGTTGGTGTATGTTATACGGTCTTCGCTGGTTGTGCTTTATAGTGTTATGCTATGTTATGTTATAAGTGTACTATATTATGGCGCATGACATTGCATTATACTATGCTGTTTTTAGCATAACATATAGATACGCAAAGCCTGGAAACGCTGAAGACTGCCCCACTTTCCGGTGCAAGCGAACCCGACCCATCCGAATTCGAGGCGATACTGATCCCAGCCAAGCCTAGCCCAGCCCGGTTCGGACCCGTTCGGAACGGTTCGGTACGGTTCGCATTCGGAACGTTTCGGAACGGGTCGAAACTGGTTCGGATCGGGACAGTTCGGAACATGGTCGGAAAGGTTGGGAAGAATCTCTGTTGTTTCATACAGCTGTATTGTACTACATAGTTTTTCGGTTCATTGTATCTTTCATTAAACTGTATTTTTCATGGTCTATTGTATTGATTTTAGACGACTACTACTACTCCTCCCGCTCCTGCTGCTGCTGCTGCTGCTGACGGCTACTACCACCACCACCACCAACACCATAATTACCATCAGTACTAGTACTGACAATGACTGACGAACTCATAATCATCTTCGTCTGTTTCTGCGATGAGAGTCCGAGTACTGGTGTGAATACTGTCGTAAAAGCTGCTGAGGGTACAAGCCTGGAAAAGCCTTATCTGAAGTCAGTGCCAAACCAGGTCCATCTCTCTTGCTAAAACTTCTACGTCCGAAACCTTATTGCAAGCCGATGTGCCAATGCAGGGACCTGGTATACTGCAGCTCGCGAAGGACAGGATGTGCTTCAATAGGCCAATAGGCAGGCAGACACACAGACAGACAAGCACACGGAGACCGACAGACAGAGAGACAGAGAGGGAGGGAGCAAGCTGGCAGTGTAGATGCGCCGAGTAAAAGACCCTCCCGAACATCTTCATGCGCACTTCGCTGTTTGGCACGAGCCCTTTGTGGCTTTGTGCACCATGAAGACTTACACAATGTGATGGCGATGCCGATCTCAGTTTCGATGAGCAGTCATGAATGTTGGAGTCTTCATAATGTAGGATGTTGGCTAGATAGAAACCGTTTGAATGCCTGGAACTGGAATCATATTGTAGTGATATTCACAGTCTGTTAAAACATGTTCAGGAGCGGCACATCATACTTAAGTATCGAAGACGTCAGTAGCAGCAGCAAGAGGACTAGCTTAATGCGACCGTGCAAGCCAACTGAGTGAGTCCCCTCCTTGGGGTGTAGGATTTGGGCTTCGGAGTATGCGCTTGAGGTTAGTCCGGATGCAGACGCCTGATCCAGAACTATCGGCAAGTTCTAAAAAAAAACTGTGGTTTCGGGTTGAAAACCTATAGAACCTGTGAGCTCCACCAAGCCGCGAGCAGGACCCAGCTCGTAGAGAAGAGTGCCCAGTCTGCAATGCTGAGCCGGGATCTCAGATCCCAGCTCGTTGGGGTTCCGGGCTTCGGGTTTACAGGGTTTAGGGTTTACCGGACTCTTGAGTTTGCTCAGTACCCCCTCTGGCCCCGTCAGTAGTCCGTCTTGCTTACCTTGCTTCCGAAGTTCAATGAGTGTCCAAGTAGTAGGGGTCTGGGGATGAAAGGCCTTCGTCCACTGGTTTAGGCTAAAGCTGTTGGAGGCTTTTGGGACTTGACCCCCGGAGCTCGAGTTTGTAGAGTTTGGGGTTCAGCGTTTGGGGTCGCGTGATGACTTCCTGCTAGCATGCCAGTGCCAGACAGGGAGACAGTCTTGTTGTTAGTTGTAGAAGCCCTCTTTAGCAAAGTCACTACCCCCGAAATGCTCATGATCAGGAATGCGGACAGCCTAAACCCAAAAGCCCGTAACGACTGGCAATGAATTCTTTCTGAAGGCTCCCCCAAGACTATCCGCGCATAAACTCTGAATCTAGCGCCCTAGACTGGTTGCTTTAACATGTTAGTGCCCGGGATGCAGTACTATCGCTATGATATTCTATTACCATGCACTCGACTTGGCACTGTTTGTCGGTTTGATGCTTGGAGGTGTAGGGTCGTTTGAGGACCTTCGTCCCGAATTCCAGAGCCCCAAACTGTCCTCAACCAACAACCCCAAAGCCCCGAAGCGCCAAACCCTCCATACTGGGAGGTGGGCACAGGCCCTTCGATGTATGTCGGAGGGCAGACCTCCTCCAGCACGGGAGGCTTCTTGGAGGAAGTGTGTGTGTGTGCCTGCGCATCAGTCTGGTCGGACCTCAACATGGCGCAATTGCGCCTCGGTTTGCGGCTTTTTCAGGTAAGATCCAAACAGCTGTCTGGTCCTGGAGAGGAACCTTAGGGGCTTGCAATTCTATAGTACTGTAGTGTTCCTTAGGATTCCGTAAGCTGTTTCTACTATCCTTCAGGCCGTGCCAAGAAGGCATCCATGTTTCTGAAAGTGGAGGGCCGTCTGTCCGCGTCTTCGATGTTTGAACCCGGGATCCTCAGAGATTTGTCGGTCGACAACCCTGAACCCCAAGCTACTAACCCTAAGCCCTTAGTTCTAAACCCCTTGTCGGTGGACGATTCGGGAGTGTCTCGGTTTCTGCTAGGATTGAGGGTTTAGGGCATCTTAGGGTGTAGTAGGGTGTGCATCATCATCTCCATCATCATGTTCATGATCTTCTATAGTTCTTCATCATACCAATTACACTGCTAAGGAGGCTGCCGGACTGCTATACCTTTGCCTACACTCCATCGGGTATGCTCAGCGCAAGCAAAGTAAGGAAAGCGACCCTTGAGCCTACCCTTTGTGTGTGAGGCCCCGTCACCACAGATGGCACGCAAGCAGTCGGGGCCTTTGCCACGATCTGGACTTGGAGCCTAGCTGGAAAAGGCGCAAAACACATCCTAGATGCCTGAGCGCTTGCACTTGCCGTGCTTCGGCATGGAACTAGTTGGTTCTTCCTACATAAACCCTAAACCCTAAACCGTATACCGTTTTGGCTTAGAGACTTATAAGACCAGTGCTCCATCAGACATTTCTGGACTAGGACATGGCACCAGTCAGGCGATTGCACAAATCCTAAGTCAAGGCCATGTGTGTCATGTGCATGCACGAAGAAAGAGACAGTCCCGTATGAACCTATCATGTGAACAGAGCATATGTATATCTACATGTACATTCCGTTTGTGTGTATGCATGCCTGTCAGGCCAAGCATGTTTACTGCAGGCATCCTGCTCAGAATCCCAGAACTTGAGGCGCGATGCTCGTCCCTTATCCCGGAACCCTAAACCCAGAAGCCCTAAACCCTATACCCCAAAACCTTAAACCCCTCAGGTCAACGGGGCAGAAGCGGAACCCTTCGCAGAAGATGCATTCGGTGCAGTGTACCTTCCACTGGCCTCTCGGCTTCTTCAGACGTTTAGGCTTTAGGCTGTTGGCGAAGAGCGATGGATTCGCCGAGAGGGTCAGGTTTAGTGTGGGTTTACGGTTTAGTTAGGATTTAAACTTGAGGTCTAAGGTCTACAAGAATTTCGATATCAGCGAAGGATTCGTGTAGGGGCCTGAATAAAACCCAAACCATCGAAATTCAGGCTCGCTTTTCCGCAGTTCGATCTCCGCAAGTCCTGTCTTGCAATCCTGGCACCAGCTACAAGACAAGAGTGCTGGAATGGTGAAAGTATTTAGTCTAGGTTGTGTATGGTTGATGTTCTCGAGGTTCGGAAGCTGTGTCTCAAAACCCTATCATCTTGACGGATAGCCCTGGCCTCCCTTCCCGCTTCCAAACAACAGCTACAATACGTTCGGTTGAGGAGCGCAAGTCAAATCGGTCTCCAGTTCATATGTCGTGTGTATTGATGCGCCGCGCAGACTCTTCTGAGTGGGGCACACCTTCAACCCTCACAAATCACTAGTGGCCAAGGTTGTCGAGATCTATCTGAGCTTTCTCTCCCTCTTTCTGTCCCTCCCTTTTTGTGTTTGTATCTCTCTCTCTCTCTCTCGCTCTCTCTCAAACCTGCATGTGTTTATGCGCAAGATATGGGTTGGTGCGTTTCCTTGTCTCTGCTGTCTATCCTTTGCTTTGTGTTCAGGCCTCAGATTTTGTCAGGACCCCATGTGTGAGGAGTTCTTGGTCCAGGCTACTTTGCAGGGGTTTGATTTTAGTTTGAGGTTTAGGACTAAAGTTTAGGATTGAAGGTTTTCGGGTTGAGGGTTTAGGGTTCAGCTTTCAAGGCCGATATCTGTGGTGTCCGTATTTGTTCAAACTCTCTCTCTCTCTCCCTCCCTCCCTCCCTCCCTCCCTCCCTCGCTCTCTCTCTCTCTCTCTCCGCTCCTCCTCCCCCTGCCCTGTGCCCCAAACCCAGCCCGAAGATTGAACCTTTTAACCCGAACCCTAAATACTTCCCGTGCTAGACGACAGCTGTCGCGACCTGCTTTGCAGGGCGCTGTTAAAGCCTAGGCCCCATGTGTTTAAACTGTAGCATACCCAGTGGTTGCATGAAAACTTGAGATCCAGCTCTAAACCCTAAATCCTTTCAGCCTTAAGTACCGAAATCCCTTGAGCCCTGAACCCTAAACCCCTCAAAGCCAAAGTTCTTGAAACCCCTCAACCCTAAATTCCTTAAGCCCTATAGATCCTTTGCAGGTTTCAGCAAAACCTCTGCGCCCTCCTTTGCAACCTGCGTTTCGACTCCCGTGGGGCCCCGCGTCCGTCCCCACCGACGCCCGGCGCGGTGAGCCCGGGTCATGTTTGCCTTGCTTTGGGGGTTCAGGGTTTAGGTTTGCGGTTCTTGATTAAAAAAGATGAAGCGTTTAGGGCCGTTTAGGCATCACAAGTGTTTGGTTTAGGGTTTAGGGATTGCAAGCTTTAGACTTGCTTCGGGCCAATCATTGCGGAGGTCCGGATGTGTGAGGGATTTTGGCCTCGAAGCCAGCCTGTCACCAGGCGTCAAGCTGCGCTGAAATAGCTTTCTCAGACGATTTCCGATGACCACAACCCTACACCTCAAAAAGTTATGAGGTGACGGCTTTCATGTCAGTATCGGAGCCTCTTGGCAGGTGCTTCCTCCACCAATGCTCGACGTGTTGCAGTACTGGAAGAAGTCAGGCGCTGTTCTCTTGGCTCTTTGTTTCGTGTTTAGAGCCCAACTGTTTTCAATTTAAATATGCCGGAGTTACTGGTTTAATCAGGGTCCAGTAGGTTCTTTGGGGTGACGGGGTGACTGGATTCAGGGTTAAGGGATTTGAGACGCGTATCCGGACTAGAAACTTGTACACTGGCCTTTCAGAGCCTAAACCCTGAACCGAGACGAGTCCCATTAGAAGGACATCTTCTGCAGAGTTTTTGATCCTGGCCCAAGTGATTACTCTCGCCTTGACAACGGCTCCTTGTTCGCCGGGATTGGGATTTAGGCTTCCGAGGCCCTAGAGTTGCCAGGAATTTGGGCGTTCCAGGTTCCTCCGCTTAGCTCCGGAAGTACCCATGACTAGGGGTGTAGGGTTTAGGACTTAGGATAATGACTAGTTTGAGAAGATACCAACGACTCATTCAGACAAGTGGCCCTGCTTTCCAGAGCTTCGGCGGCTTTCATTGAGAATTATCTCAGGATATGGTGTATGACTAGGCCTGTAGGTTGAAAGCAGGCCGCCTGAACTCTGAACCCTAAAACCAGTTCCATTTCACCTGGAACCCCAATCTCTGAAGCAACACCGTAATCACTACGTCGAAAACCCCGTAAATCCAGTATAACCATGCGGAAACCGGACTAGCGGCTCATTAGCACAAAGGGCTTCAATGTTTACCTAGACTGTTGGGGGTTCCTGATTGTACTTATAGTATAATGGACCCCAAGACCCTATTCTAATTATTAAGGCCTCTATATTATAGCACCCTTATAGATCCCTTGTGGTATCCCTTGTAGACCCCTTTAAAGGAAAAGGAACCCTATTCTAATGATCAAGGCCCCTATATTAAACCCTTGCATCTCGCACGACCCAGACCCCCGGGAGGATCCAAAAAGTAGATCCCTTAATGGGGGTTCCTATAAAGTCCCCTTAGTAGTATAGGGCCCCAAATTAGGGGATCTACTTTCTAGACCCTCCCGGGGGTCTGGACCCCTGTAAAGGAACCCTATTCTAATTATCAAGGCCCCTATATTCAACCCTTGACCCTAAACCCTAAACCCTAACGCACGATAGGTGGCCATAGGGATCGTCCGGCGAGACCTGGGCCCTCGCAGGATTAGGCGGGAGGTCGAGGGTTCAGGGCTTAGGGGTTTAGGGTTCCTAAAAGGGTTCTATAGGGGTTTATAGGGTTCCTTTCAAGGGTTCTATAGGGTTTAGGGTTTAGGGTTTAGTGGCTTAGGTTGGGGTTCACGGGTTGGGGTTTAGGGTCAGGGGTTTAAGGTTTCAGTGCTTCAGGGCACATGGTGAAAGCGTTTTTGGCAGGTGTTGTTCATCAGGTTTGGTTTCGTGGATTTAGGGTAGGCTGTGGCTCAAGTCAGAGACGTTTTCTAGTGTTATGTATGCTGTTAGAATATAGAGGTCGCCGTAATCGCATCCGTGTATCGTCCCTATATAAGTATAGTATAGTATAGCACAAACCCTGTTGAACATGCTCTGGCCCCTGTCTTAGTGCGTTGTCACTTAGCTAGCTTGTACAATGTTGTGCTGTCAGCTCGGACGTTTTGACGTGTGGAAGGTTCAGGCTACAAACCGTCCAAGGCTGAGCGCTTAGGCCCAACAGTTGGGACTTGGGGTTTGGATGATGTGGAAATTTTCAAGGCATCTTCCTATCGATCAGGGTATTGAGACCATTGATGGGAGACAGGGAAAGCTTTCGACAAGATCAATCTACTACCTGAAGTCTCCGGCGTTTTTTCCTGGCTTGAGCAGGTCTATTTTAAGGTAAAACGCGGTAACCAACTACGACTACGTTTGAGACTGTGGATAGTGTGCATGACGAGATGGAGTTTCTTTCCGCTGTGGGTATCCGAGGTTCAAGGTCACAGGGGAGTAGGTGTAGGCTTCCATTTACAACACAGAATTCCCCAATTCCTCAAGCAAACATTTCAGGAGCAGGACCCAAATGCTACGTCGTTTCTCTTTGGATCGGAAACCTGAAACTCGAAACCCTAGCACCCAAATCCGAAATCTATGAAAAGTCTCCCACGACCTGGATAAATGCAGGAAGCAAGGCAGCTGCACAGGTGGGGTTTCCGACTGCAACGTGAGGAGCGCGGCCGATTTGTTGCGTGTCCTCGAGAGTGACAACTAAGCTCAACTACTTCAAAGCTTAAATCCTACTTGAAAACCTTAAATCCTACTTGGAGTCTCTCTGTGACTTAGCAAGTCTGCTGAGCATCCCCCTGTTTTCCCCATGCAAAGCCCATCTTACTAGCGAGCAGCACATCAGGCACCGAATCGCGAAGACCACGCTATACAGCCTCAAAAACTTAGCATTGCCCAGAGTCCCAACCCGAGTGTGTATAGGACAACCAGCCGGAGAACAGCATCTCGTCCGAGGCGTTCGAACAGCATAGGTGCCGAATATCTAGCAATTAACAGCTGATTGTTACCTAAATCCTATAAACCCTAAACCCTTTAGGATGCGGTGTTGCAAAGGCTCGGAAGTTGCTCGCGTCTGTCATTGAGCCGAGGAGACGACTATCCTGGACCATACCCGTCTTACTTTTTGGGGTACCTAATCAGAATCATCATATACCCCCCCCCCCTCCCCCCCAAAGTCTGAACCTATAAAACTACGAATTATCCTTAACTCAAGTACCTGATTTCGGGGTACACTGAACTTTAAATTTCCGTTTGAAGGAAGCCGGGTGCTTTGCTTCAGAAATTTGCCGTGAACTCGTTTGGTTTGGTTGCAGGTCGGTATCTTGCCGTGTCTACAGGCTTTGCTGTGTACTGGATTTCGAACGTAGTCCATCGAAATAGTGTAACACATGCCGCATGCAATGGAGAAGAACGGGGACCCAGGCATTCCTTTAGATATCTTCGTTAAAGCCCCACCTATGATCCTACTGGGCCATACAAGATAAAGCATGTTGTGGGGTCTGGGGTCTAAGATGCAGGTGGCAATCATAATGCTAATTGTGGTAGGAGTCAGATCGGGAGCAGAACTGTAACATCTGATGTGGCAAGTGGAAGGATGGTTTCACTCTTGAGGAGCTTTCTACGCATTTTCCACGTGTTCAATTCATGCCCCGGATCCACGACCCACTCAGGAGGTGGAGTGTTCCACGTGATCTTTGTCATGGCTCGGAGTGGCGGATGCTCATTTGAGACGATATGCATTGGCTTGGCGAGGAGTGAACATGATTTGGACAACAGTTTCAGGTTCTAGCAAACTGTATAGGACCTTCGATAGGATAGCATAGGAACATAGAGTCAGAGTATAGAATACTGACTATACTGGATATGGTTGCGGATAAATAATATGATCATCCGCCGTTCTTCATGACACCGCGTTCCGTGCCATCGGGTGCTTCTACCGAGCTCCAACGAAAGCCGGTGATGATTAGTTGACAAAATCAATACATATAAGGAGGCTTCTGTAAGGGTTAGTTTAGGGGTTTCTACAAGGTGTAGTTTAAGGAGCACTAAAAGGGTTAAACATGTAGCATGTGCTCCCGGACGGCTTCTTAGAAAACTTCGATGTTGCATGGCATTGGCTTTAGGTTTAGGCTTTGAGTTGAGGCCTTAGGACGTAGGCTGCATCTCATTGTCAGGTTCGTACATTCTCGCTTCAGGTAATTATGTCGGCTGCAGCACCCGAATCTCAATACTTAGATCGTCTGGCCGTGTCCGAAGGACATTGGCTGGGAGCACACGTCGCCGACGGCAGCTCTAGCCATCGCAAAGAAGCGTGCTGAAGAGGGATTCCTTCACCGAGTTAGCCTCGCCCATCCCCTAAAGCCCAAACACCCCAAATACCAGACTGAGATTTGCGTCGAACGATGTACCAGACGGTGTTCCCTTTTATCATCCAAGACCGACTCCGCGGTAAGCACTTCCGATTCTATCGTCCCGAAACCTCCAAAAACCTTTTGCAACGTCTTAAACGCAAATGGTAAGAGTCCGAAGCAAGCCTTCAAGAGCCCTTGATGACGCTCTCAAAGAACGATCAAAGCAGCCATTAAAAAGAAACCGTAAATGCTCCCCAACCAGAGCTCGTACTCTTACCCTGCAGCAAGTTGCACGGCGACTCAAGAAGACTCGAATGAGCTTGCCATGCAATTGGGCCAAACCCAGACGTTCCGACAGGCATATCACTGTAAAGCCCCTGTTAGACTAGAAATCCGATCCATTCCCTGCGGAACTCTTCAAAAACATGAGGGTTTTCAGGATTTGCAATGAATGGCCCGAGCTCCCGAGCTTTGTTGTGGGAGCTCAGAACCCAGAGAGCCCAACTACTCCTCATAACCTAAGGTGTATAAATATATATATATATATATATATATATATCAATCAAGGGGTATTGGGCTCTCTGGGAATATGGACCGTTTCACTCTGTGGAGAAACATTCTCCGCTAGGAAAACAGGCCCGGGAAGCATCTTTGAGCTGGTTGCGTTCGAGCTGCTGTTAGGCTTCAGGGTATAAGCTTTATAGGCTATAGGGTTGTGGGCTTATTGGTTTAACTTAAAGAAAGGAGTTTGACCCCCAACTGAGATTTGTCAGGTTTTCTTGGTCTGGGAGATCAATTTGACAGAGCAGCGAGTGACATCCTCCTGTGTCATTGGCATTAGGGGTCTATAGGGCCAACTGCCACATCCGTAGCTCCTTTCCGCCTAGATCTTGGGCAGAAGATTAGGTTTGCCACCTAGCTTGCCGCTGTTCGCATCATAATTGTGCTTCCCGCAAGGCTCAGCATCCTGATTGGTGTCGTTATTCGGATTCTTGTGCCGGTTCGATTGATTAGCTTTGCCTGTAACACCTGACACCACACAGCAGCGCCGACAAGCATCGTGTCTCCTGTGTCTCGAAACCCACGACCCAGAAGTCAGAGGAGGCTACGAAGATTGTGAGGAAGCGGGGTTGTAACACTGTAGGTGCATCAGGGCATCGCAAATACAACTGTCTCGCAACAAAGCACCCTGCTGGCCTTCCAAACTCGAATCTTTGCCTGAAAGCGTGTAAGTGTAAGTATACAGCCTGTTGTCCAACCTCATGCTTCGAAAACCTGAGCCATACACCCTAAATCAATCCCAACCATAAAATCTCAAACCCCCCCGAAACACTGCCTGGCGGAATCATTTTGCTGGCTCGAAGTGCCGTCGCATCGCAGCTTGGGAGTCGTGCGCGGCCCCGGATACCTTGGCCAGGGTCCCGGATCATTTCATAACTTGGGTTTGGGGTTTAGTGTAGGGTGCAGGGTAGAGTGTCTGATATCTTAAAGATCAGAGGGCCCAGGGATTCGATGGCTGAGGCATCAGAGGCTTTATCGATTGGAGGTTTGAGGCTTTGGGGACTATGCCAGGCTTTAAACTGGAGCAGAAGCAGTGAGGCCTGTACCAGATAGAAAGGACGAATAGCAGCTAAAACGCAGACATGGCTTCTGTCAGCAGCGCTAACGGAGCACCCCTTGATGGAAGGACTACTGCAATTGTGTTCTTTAGTGCTCGCTTTGATTTGTTTCAGTGTGTCAGTTTCGACTTCCAACATTACAATTCGGGTGAATAATTAGCGGTCGCTGGGCTTCTCTGTTCCTGTCTTGGCGGTCGGTGGCAGAGAAGCCACGTCTGAAATTTCATGCTGATCCTAACTCTCAGATTCGACAGGGTTCAGGGTTCAGGGGTTAAAGTGCAAGGCTGAGGGCCTAGGGTGTACGGTAACCCTAAAGCAGAAACACCATAAACTCTCCGCCCTAGACAGGAAGCTAACACAAAACAAGTGAAAGGCCCATGGTCCCAAGGATCAACGCCCCAGCCGTACCCGGAGGATGCATGGTAATTTCCCAAAACCCAAACCCCCAAACCCAAACCCCAAGACCCCAAAACACCTTTAAAAGCTAAACTCCTGCCCTAAAACCCCGAAACCCCGAAATCCCGACATCCCCAAACCTTTCGCTCTGAGGTAAGTCTTCTCTGCTCCATTGACCAGCCCAAGGAGAGTCGTATGTGGGGTTTGGGGGTTTCAGGTTTTCATTGTGGGGGGGTGTTGAGAATTGTTGGCTTTTTGTTGGGGTATAGGTTTTGGATTAGGGGGTTGGGGTTTATGTTGGGGCTTGGAGTTTGGTCGGATAGGTCAGCTTGGGGCGATTAACGGATTGTTTCTTACCATGCCCTGATATTCCACGGCAGCCGATTAGCAGCAAGAAGAACAATCCAAATTGTATCAGCAACATCATTGTCGTCATGATCATAGTGTCATTAGCAGCAGCATCATCACAGAAGCACTTCTCTGCGGACTCTGGATTCGCAGGGCCCATGGTCGGCTTCTTCAAGTCTACGGCCACCCAAGAGCCAGACTTTTCATGTGGGTCTCGGGCTGTTTAGGTTTTGTTACATGTGCCATAGCCAGTCGCCAGAAGTCATGGATATCGTGACAATTAGTTAGCGACTACACCAACCAGAGTATCGCTTGCACACGGTTCGAATAGCCCGAAGCGCAAAGCCCAACACCTGGCAGTTTAGAAACATTCTGGAGCCTCGACCTCTCCGCAGGAGCAATGGGTGAGGGCCAAAGTCATGCACAATTTCAGGACGCCCGGCTTTGTAGACTTGCTGCGGGAGCTTCCTATAAAGGCCTAGTGACGAGCTGGGTCGTGTGGCAGGCTCGGGGTGTGCTTCCTTGGTTTTGACGCACATTGTCCGTTCTCGCCTGACTTCGGACCTGATCTGCTACGATGTAGCGTGGAGTTCGTTCCCCGTCACGACATTCGCTGAGGCCGAGCACCCAGCTTGACAAGCCTTCATTCATTCGACTAGTAGCAGAAGTCGCTGTCGTTTTCGTAGCAACACTGCTACCACCATTGCTACTCGATCACCGCCAAGAAGAAGGCAACAACGACAAGCAGCATCATCATCAGATTCAACAAGCAGCAGCACCAGCAACAGCAGAACAACTACTACTACTGCTGCTACTGCTGCTGCTGCTGCAGCAACAGCAACATTTACGACGACAACAACAACTACTACTACTACTATTACTAATTACTACTACTGCTACTGCTGCTGCTGCTACTGCTGCTACTGCTGCTGCTGCTGCTGCAGCAACAGCAACATTTACGACGACAGCAACAACATCAACAACAACAACAACTACTACTACTGCTACTGCTACTGCTACTGCTACTGCTGCTGCTGCTGCTAGTGCTAAGCGCTACCAGCCCAAGCGACCGCGAATTGTAGCCGTCGAATCACCACAGGGCAGCCTGTGGAGGGCCCAACCATTTGAGATCCCAACAGGTCCTTGGTCCTTCAACCACTTCAAGTTCTTTTAGATCAGGTTGCGCATGGGAGTGCTGTCATTTCTGCATTGAGACTCACAGAGTCTCAGTCGTTTTTCGCACTCGGTGGTGATACAGGCTTACAATCTGCAGGCATCAAACACGAGCTGGCCCGGTCCCAATTCCGGGGAGAGACATTCACTTGCTAAGCAACTTTGCTCTGCTCCCAAGCGTGAGGGTTTCCGTCTTTCCGCACGGCGGGGGAGTTCGAACTGCTTGCAGTTTGGGCGAAACAGCGCGGATGGCACAGGGCTTTACATGTTTCAATACATGTTCATGAATGGCACAGTTCGCAGAGCAGATCTTTGGTTTCTTGAATATTCCGGTTTTACAAGGACACGTTTTGAGCATGTCTACAGATGCTCTCCGCCGATGCAGCCCCACCATGCCAAGTGACTGGAAAAGGCTCATNATGTCTACAGATGCTCTCCGCCGATGCAGCCCCACCATGCCAAGTGACTGGAAAAGGCTCATGAGTCCCTGTTGCGCGAGCGGCAGATCCCTGTAATGCCTCCAAGTCTTGCCTCTGGTTTTCGGAAGCTGAAATCGGATGGCACTGGCCAATGCTTGTATTTCGGTCGGTATTGCTCACAGACTCCACGGAAATTTGCTTGTTTCGTATTACCAGCTTGGGATCAAATACTTGCCAAGATCAACGAAGGGGATGTTTGTTTACGTCTACTTTCTATTTTCATAGCCAGGGAAAGCCAGCGTCTACGGTGGTCCCACCTTGCTAAGTCTCTGGGTCAAGCAGCGAACTTCGAAGTCCAACTAACAACAACAACTCAACAACAACAACAACAGCAACAACAACAACAACACAACTTCACTTTCTACGCTGCAAGTGCTTGTGCGTGGGAGCTTGTTCTGGGGGAGGCGATCTCCTTAAAGTGCAACCTGGTCATAGTATTGGTCCTCGGAAGCTGTGGAACGCTAGCGCTCTGACGTGCGTCATACAGTCATACACCCTTATAATTGCTTGTCTCTTTTACTCACAATGAGCTTTTATTCAAATTGCATCTCTTCCGAGTCTCTTCCAAGACGATGGCTGGCCAGAAGCTGGGCAATCAGTGCAATGGTCTTAGCCCCTTTATTGCCGGATTGCGACGGTACGGCATCCAGGTATCCAGGCCAGGCCTGTCAGGTCTGTGACTGCACACTCAGGCTTACATGGGCTTGCAATCGTAGTTACGAGTCTGGGTTTGCCTAGTAGTCCCGTTCGTCGGGTAAGGAGTTTTCTGCAAGGCCCAGTAGTCCCGCACGTCAGGGAAGGCCGGACATGTTGTCTACTGGCCCAGCTGGTAAACTCTGCCTAGTAGTCCCGTTCGTCGGGTGAGGCAACTCTGAGGCCTAGTAGTCCCGTTAGTCGGGTGAGGCCATGCCATAGTGCTGTTGTGCTAAGTTCCTTTTGGAAGCAAAAGTTGGGCCTTAGGCAGTCCTAGACCCAGACTGGTGAGGTAGCCTCCTGGTCTAAGACGCCCACTCTCCACGCCAGAGTACTTTGTTGATGGAATGCTACTGCTGCTGCATGGAAAGAATGGCCCTCTGTGGCAGCGGTGGCGTCCCTTCGTAGATTAACTTCCTGACTGGAGGTCTGCTGTACTTTCATGGTTGCCCAGGGTCGCAAGCTTTAGTCTTATTTCTTGCTGTTTCTCTGTTTGAAACAGGCACAGCAGCCGAGCAAAACCCGCAGGTTCTGTGAGGGATACCCCTAAAGTTCTGTTTTGCGAACAACTGCGCGTGCTGCGTCCTCGGACCGGCGCGCAGGTGCAGTTTTGCGCTCCACGGGCTGAGTCCANGCGAACAACTGCGCGTGCTGCGTCCTCGGACCGGCGCGCAGGTGCAGTTTTGCGCTCCACGGGCTGAGTCCACGGACCGCCGTGAAGCAAGTCTTGCTGAGCTTTTGGCAGACTGCTGCAAGGCAAGACTGCCAGCTATGGGGCCGTTACTTGCTGCTTTGCTTGGCCTAGTTTGGCCCGTCAGGTTTCTTCCTTGTTGTTTCTTTGGCCTAGCTTGGTCAGTTTGGGCAGTTTGGGTGTTGGTCTGATAAAACTTGCCCCATAGCTGGCCATTCATGAGCATTTGCCGTCATTAGCCCGATGCCCGCCAAGGTGCGGGACTACCCGCACGAGCGTCTGAATTGAATGAATGAAATGAATGCTGCTACTGCTGCTGCTGCTGCTACTGCTGCTACTGCTGCTACTGCTGCTACTGCTGTTGCTGCTGCCACTGCCACTGCCACTGCCACTGCCACTACTACTGCTACCACTACTACGACTGCGACTACGACTACGGCGACTACCACTTTATCTACTACTGTGGTGCTGCAGCTGCAGATTGCTGCTGGTGCTTCTACTGCCTGGTATTCGAGTCAGAGGGCATTGATACGATCGACCCAAGCTAGGTCTCGTGTTTCTGAGAGCGGATCACTTAAAGCCAAAAGTCTTACCTAAGCCCTTGCATCCCGAACTGTGAAATGTCGGGAAAATCTGATAAGCAGCGAAGCAGGATGTTTATGCGAAGAGTGGTCTTGCACAGAGCGACCTGGCTTGCAGGGTCCCACTTGAGTGTTTGGGTATGCATGAATTTGAGTAGGGTCTATCGTAGAGTCTATAGCGTACCCATGCCGGCTTACATTTCAAGCAGGGTTCCGCGCTCGAACTCCCCACTTTAGATTGTAGCTCTTGAGATATTCGTGGGGTCTTCGGGATCCTTTTTGTAGATGCTGTCTGTCTTCAGCATTTCGGAATGAAGTCCGGCTCCCTTGCTGCTTCGGGACCTTTTTGGCTCAGCCACTTGGCATTCCGGGTTTCCCAGGTTTAGGCCCCATGCTGCGTTTTGTTTTAACCAGTTCGTTTATCTCTGCACGCCTTCTCATCTGCTGGTCAGACGGGACCGAATTTGAAGACAGTCATGACCAGAGCAAGGACATAATTACTGTACCAGGAATCCAGCTCCAGAATTAAGCACAACAGCCCCGAGACTCTGTGCATGGAGTTGGAATGAGAAAACACGGCACGTGTCGTCGGTCCTCCGCAGGAGGACCCTAAAACCTGAACCCGCACCCCAGGCCCGAAACCCTAAATATCACCAACAAGTTTGAGCCTGTGGACCCTACAGTGCCATACAAGCACTACACCCTCAACTCATACCCCGAGACCCAAACCTTAGACGAGCTCCCTCCACCCAAGCGACAGCCAAGAAGCAGACATAGAGCGTAGTTGAGTCATCATTGCGTAGTGATCAGGGTTAAATGTCTGTATATATCCTAAACCCTAAGCATCTCCGGACTGGACGCTGATCCTGAACCCATCCTGAATCTATAAGCCCTTACGCTAAAACCCTTACCCTCTGAGCCAGAGGGACATTGGATCTTCAGCTTAAATCCTGCAAGGCTACTTTGAAGAAAAGATTGCAGAGAGAAAGCAGGCACCGCGCAAGCTACACAAGCTCGGACATTTAAGCATCATCTGGTTTTGCAGGGATTCGCAGCGTTTCATGGGGTGTTGTAGGGTTTCTAGTGCCACTGATATAGCTGTTCTTGTCCTTGTTAGTGTTGTCGTGGTTCTTGTGGTTGTAGTTGTGGTTGCTGTTACTGCTGCTGCTGCTGCCGCTGTTAGTTTGGTTGGGCTGTCCAGTGCTTTGTTTTTATCCTCCAGAACCGTTTGCTTTGCCCGGGGGCCATTGGATGTTAAAGTATGTACCACGCAAGCCAGACGTCCCGATAATTTCAGTCGCTCATGGATACTCAGTGAACTACATCTTGCAAATCCTGAGCTCTTGAAGTCGATACTTCTTGGACACTAATAGGAGCTCACAAAGGGATCCAAATATTAAGCCTAAATAGTGGGATCCCTACTAAGCCACTGAATGCAGAGGCAATGCTTCCTAAAGACTGCATTTGGCCGTCAGGCGTTGGCCGCTGGTGGCGTAGGCCCCGAGGAGAATGCACCATGTAGGTTTCGGTCTTCGAGTGGGAGAATTCCGGATACAAGCGACACTGACGTAGAACATACACACCTGGAGCGCTGTAGCATAGCGTTTCAGATCTCCGTCGAGAAGAGCAGCTGATCGTTGTTTGGTCTTAAACGTGTGTCGCTGACGTTGCCTACACTACAAAGGCATAAGGGTAACATAGGCGCCTAAATAATTACCAATACTATTTTGGGGGTTCCTTGTTGTAAGTATAGTATAATGTACCCCCCAAAACCCTGTTCTAATTATTAAGGCCCCTATGGTAGGGTGCATCACAGATGGTGGTGCATCTTCATAGCCTCAGTTTTCGAAACTGCAGCTGCCGATATTCATGACCTGTATCTGCCTACCCATGTGCCTACACATGAATGTTACATCACAGATAGATTGATAGGTATAGATAGATAGATAGATCAGGTAGGTAGACAGACGGACAGATAGATAAATGTATAAGAACAATTAAGCAAACATAGTGATAAATACAGAGAAGATTGTCTCGAGTGAAATCAGATATGGCAAACAAAACCAAAAAATGAATTACAAATCATACCAAATGGCGCAAGACGTCGGACGGATAGTAGCCACTGAGCATTCTGGGAAGGGCACAATTCAGCGGAATGTTTGGGACTGGGTTGCTGCGCAAAGAATAAACGAGTTACAGCTGTTCAGAGAAGTTGTGTGTGTTTCCTGCAAGGGCCGCATGCCTCGGACCCTCAAAATCCTAAGTTTAGTCCAAAACTTAAACCTATATATTGCCTAAACCTGATGTCCTTGAGGAGTTTGCGGCTGCATCCGGTTCCGCTGGCTCGCTTCGTTCTTTGCTGGAAGGGCTGTGGCCTATGCGTACTACAGAGAGTATGACTGTGATTTCGTTCATGCGTACAATTTAGAATTATCATTCTCATTACGTATTCCAGGATCAGTATTATTACTATTATCATGATGACTGTCATTCTTACCGTGATTTTATCAGGACCTCAAAGAACAACCGCACCCAAGTATCTCCACATCAGAAGGGTCCGCAGCACCAACGAAGGCAGATAGACTTTAGAGGGCTGCTTCGCTTGGTTGCAACTCGAGCAGGGGCATGCGCGGGTTGTCTGGATTAGGGTCCCTTATTAAGGTCATCATTAAGACACTTGACTGCGCAATTCCCTTGACAAGGATTTACATCGGCGTAGGAGTCTTGTTGCTCTGCCTTGGCCGCTCAAAGCAGAATTGAGGCGGCATTGACGAGCTGAGGCGTTGAACGCCTGCAATAGTCATGCCCTTCCAAGAGTGTCATACAGCTTTTTTTCTCCCTAAACCAAAGTCTGGTTATTGGCCCCACTTGACCTCTTCACGGAACTCTGACCTTCGAAAACTTTAGGGGGAACCCCAGTTGAGGCCACGGATAAAGATGACTTGCGTGAACTGCTCTGCGTGCCGAGAAGTTTTAAGTTCGACACCCCTAGTAACATGTGAGCACTTTAGGCTTTGGGTTTAAAGGCCCTGTCTTGCTCGAAACTCCAGACTCTACATACTGTTATGTGCTTGATACCTGATCGAGTTGCACCTAGATTTTAGTATTCGGTTGCCCTGAGTGAAGTTGGAAACCCCTAGCCTCATCGGGTGCAAATATGGCTCCTGCACTGTCCCAAGTCTATGTCTAAACCATATCACATCGTACGGTAATGATTATTAACAGTGCGAGCCGCCACGAATGTATACCCTACGTAAGGTCTTGCAAAGGATGAGAAATCCCTGGAAGTCCACTTGCCTATCTAGTCGGGTGCTGTCGGTATGTAGCCAGAGTCTAGTAATCTATTCTGTAGATGGTTTTGCTTCTAGGGCTTTGGTATAATTACCCATTGTTCTAGGCTTTAACTTTAGGGTGTATGTAGGTTCTGCACCCTAAACTCTCCAGTGCGAGGTGATCCCGCAGACCCTCAGCTCTATGAGCAGGAATCCCAGAAGGGGTTCAGGCGTGTTGATGGGATTTAGGGGTTCAAGGTTTGAGGGTTTAGGATGTATGTTGGTAAGTGTGGAGGAGTTAGGGACTCAAATTGTCTTCGGTGTCAGGGCTTTTGGCGCTGAGGGCCTTAATGGCCCAGGGCTGAGGAGGCTCGCGTAGGGGTAGATGCGCCCCTTAAACATCCCTAAACCCCAAACCCAAAACACTGAAACCCTTAACCCTGAAACCCTCAACCCGCACCCATTTGTCTGGCTTCATTGAAGCCCTAAACCCTAAACCCCTAAACCCTGAAGCCCTTATGTGCTGAGGCCAGCTCTCTTGTCCCAGCTCGTGCTGCTCCTGGGCACGCCTGTTGCCCAGCATCTTCGATAATATAGGGGCCTGCATGATTCGAACAGTTCCTTCAACGGGTTCCTCAAGAGGGTTGTGTAAGGGCGGGAGGATTTAGAGGCCTTATTCAGCAACTAATGAAAGTGGGGTTTTGGGGGTATCTTATACTATAACTTGAGTACGAAGGCTCGGGAGTATTGTTTTTGTTTTAATGGAGGTTTCGGTACTGTTGGGTAGGTAGGTGGGTGGGTGGGTGGGTGGGTGGGGGAGGGTGGAGAGCTTTGGGTTCGACAGCTGTTCGGCGCTTTAGCGTTTTTTGGGTTAAGGATTTGGGAGGGTTACCGTCTAGGGCTTCGGGAATGGAGGGTGAGGGCTTACTCTAGAAGCCTCAAAAGTTACGAACATTATTCCATATTGTTCCATATTATTCCTTGGGATTGTATGTATAGTATAAGTTGTAGTATGCCCCGAAACACTAAGCTAATTAGTAAGGCCCTTATACTAGGGTTGAGGCTGAGGGTTGAGGTCCTTGGGTGCTAAGGTTTGGTCGAACCGAAAAGTGCCAAGAGGTGTTTAGGGTTTAGGGGTTCATGGTGTAGGGGGTCGGGGTTTAGGGTTTGAGGTTTCAGGAGTGGGATACAACCGAAACTGTAAACCAAACCTGAACCCCCGCAGGCTTGTCGCACTGAAGCCAGTGCGATGTTAAAGTTTCAGGGTACATCACAGCAAGCTTGAGTATCAAAGAATATGACATATTATGACGCGGTATCTTCATCACCTCCCGTTTTTCTGCACCCTAAACTCTACATAGTTGCTCAAAGCACCCTAAAGCGCTAGAGTCAGGCCCTACAGTCCGTAGAACCCTGAGCCCAAGCAGTCTAAATCTCGCCCGTGCTCCTTTGGTTGTGCTCAGCCGCCCTCGCCGTTCCCTGCTGCTTTCTGACCTCGGAGCACTCCTCCCAGCGCAGCGGCCTCGATTTTGAAGATGTGATCAAACCTGCCTAGACCCACCATCCACCTTCGATTA
This sequence comes from Symbiodinium sp. clade A Y106, assembly GCA_003297005.1. Classification (NCBI taxonomy): domain Eukaryota; class Dinophyceae; order Suessiales; family Symbiodiniaceae; genus Symbiodinium; species Symbiodinium sp. clade A. Next base: position 54,724 of record BGNK01002307.1, on the reverse strand, counting down.
GACCCTAAATACATGTTATCGGAACTATCTAGGAGATGGAGTTTGGATTCACATGCAAGAGGCATCTGCGAGATTCAGGGCTTGCAGATGCCTATGTCTTGGCTTGAGAGAGAGTGCCTGAAGGAGTCGACCAGGAAGTTTTTGGCTGTGTACCCAGGGGCTCCATAGTAGTTCCTTTTTGGGGTTCATCTTTAGAATCCTATAAGGTAATCCCAAAAAGGAACTACTATGGAGCCTTTGGGTAACCATCAAGACTGATCATCTTGAGAGCCCTCGAAACTGAGAGAGCCCACCACAAAACTTCTTCAGCGCCCGCAGCATAACAACAACACTCACTGGTCTTTCTCATACTGCTGATGCTGAATTTGGTGGTCGCAGTTATCATCATAGAAGCTACGAGTTCCCAATCTCCCACTCGCAGTTGCCGTTTTGTCGTCGAAAACCTGTCGTGCCTCCATCCCAAGCTCATGAAGCTTCCGCATTAACGGCTTAGGGCGTTCGGGTTTAGCATATCAGGTGTCACTGCACCCTCGTAGCTTTTGATACCTTAGCCTTCCCCCACAGCTGATAGGGCTCTGAATACCTGAGCAGTAATCAGCAATCCTGTTCCTAGAGTCCCAGTAACTGTCGGGAAAACCGTAGTCAGTATAGTGTAATATTTGATCCGTTTTCTCTGAACTTTTGCCTTAACCATGAATCTGAACCCTAAGGCTCGAAACGAAGCTCTCTGAAAGGAGCCGTAAACCCTAAATCCTAAAGCCCATAACGAAGTTCAATGGACTAAAGCCCGCACCCTAAAGCCCTTTAGTATTCTGATGATTATAGCTACTACTACTACTACTACTAGTACTAGTACTAGTACTAGTACTACCACTACTACTACTACTAGTAGTAGTAGTACTACTACTACTACCACTACCACTACCACTACCACTACCACTACCACTACCACTACGACTACTACTACCACTACGACCACCACTACTACTACTACTACTGCTACTACTACTACTACCACTACCACTACCGCTACCACTACTACCACTACTACTACTACTTCTTCAAGAAAAAGCCCCAGAAGAAGTTCTCTGGAAGGAACCTGCGGCAGGGAGTCAAGGAGAAGGGAGGACTAAGGAGCCGACTTCGGGGGGGAGTGGGGGCGATGCGGGCCCTGAATCCGACTTTCATAATTTTGGGTTTAGGGTTGAGGGTTTAAGGCTTGGGGTTCAGGGTTTAGGGGTTTAGGGTTTCGGTTTTGGGGGTTTCGGTTTTGGGGGTTTAGGGTTTGGGGGTTTAGGGTTGAGCGTTTAGGGGTTTAGTGTTTAGGGTTTGGGGTTTAAGGTATTCCGGGCTCAGGCAAGTGTGTCCTGGAGTTTCAGATTGACTCTTGGATGTCGTGATTTGACGCGGCTTGCTGGGGTTTAGGGCAGGACTGCTTCGGCTTTGGGATTATTGTGGTTCTAGGCTCATAGCTTAGTACAAAGCCTGCACTATCCTCAAGCATAAACCATAAACCCCAAGTCCTAAGTGTTGCTTTGTTCTTTGTCTTCGAGTTTTCGAGCTGTGTGTTGAGGGGCTGCAAGAGCTGTGCTGAACGCGTTCGTGCATGTGTCGGAAATGTTCCACCCGATTTCCTGAGATCCCCAAGCGGCTGCTAATATGAGGGCCTACATACTTAATGCCTAAATAGTTAATTACCTCTACTATTTTGGGTTTTTTATAGTATAGTGGGTCCCAAAAATTATTAAGGCCCCTATAGTAACCTCCAAGCCTTCCGCCCTTCCACTGAACGAATCGGAGAGATGATCGGCTGGTGGCTGTCATATCGTTCACTTCGGCTCGTGCATGCACCATCTGCCATGAGCAGGCTCTCTGACGTCAGTCTCACGCTGCCCAAGACGAGGAAGAGTGCTCCAAACAAGTTTCCACATGTCCGTTCTATCATCTCGGCTCGAGAAGGCACTTTTCATACAAAGTATGTCTGTATTAAATACATATATAATAATATATTCACATGTACACATCGGTAAATATGAACGTTTGTGAACTTCTCTACCCAATCTAAGATCGAACCCCATAAAGACCATACATACTTGTACGTATATTCTGCAGCAGGAGGCACAGCATTAGCCCCATAAGAATGTATGACACCCACATGAAATTTAAGTCGCCTGTGATAAATAGAAGAACACAAACCAAACATGTTCATCGCCTTGTAAAACGACTGTAATTGCAACGTACAAGCAAATTGTAGTAGTTTCTTCGATTTGGGCCACGAGCTGACAGAGCCATGCCTGGCCCTGCCTTTCTGAGACCCACATGGTGGCGAGATCCGGATTTAGGGTGCTGGGGTAATTTTAGGGTTTAGGGTTTGCAGGGTTTAGGGTGTTGCTTGTTAGGTTTTTGCCCTTTTGCTCATGTCTGATTTGGTGAACTAACTACAGGTAGCCAGGATGTGTTTCTGTGACTCATCGGCTTATGAAGGTGCTGTCTTCCGTCTTCACGGTTTAGGTCACTCATTGTTGTCGGTGGTTTCTCGCTACTTCTGTGCTTTGTAGGTTTCTGTCGTGCTTTCGCGTTCCCCTTGCTTCCGGAAAGAAAGGGTGTGTTGTTTTTGCATTTGTAGTGCCGGACTGTTCGCAATGGTTTCTTCCTGCCATTGCTTTCGTATGACTTTTAGTTGTTCCTTCTTAGCCGTGTTTTCGTGGAGATAGGATCGCTGCTGGTGATTTTTTTCGTGAGTTATATTGCTGCATTGGTTTCCTTTAGGAAAGGTTGGACGTGGTTTTCCGAAAGGATTCAAGGTTTAGACTGTCTTGTGGGTCTTGTTCCTTATTTGGCGGGTGAACTTAGGATATTCGTGATTGTAGGTTTGTCATCATTTACGGAACACAAGACCAAGAGTTGCTTGGGCCTTAACCCGAAACCCGATAAGTTTCAACCCCAAAAAGGCCCGGGCCCTGCGCCCTAACCGTAAAAGACGTTTTAGTTAAAGCTTAAACCACCTCATACACCAATAGGCCTGAAGCCCAAACCCGAACCCGAAAAGAGAGAACCACACCCCAAAATCCTTACATAGCCTGAAAAGACCGAAGCAAACTAAGGCACTAAGGCCTCAGGGTCAGGGGTCCCGGGCGGAAGATAAACTGAGGATGCAATGCACGGGTTGTGCAGAGCACACCCCCTTGCGAAGCCTGCTATCCTTGGAGGCGGTATCAGGGTTTAGGGTTTAGGGGTTTAGGGTTTAGGGTTTGGGCTTGAGGGTTTAGGACTAGGAGTTTCGGTATCAGTTTTACACAGGGTTTGGGGCTTCAGATGATTAGCTTCAAGGGGACTCTTGGGTGTGTGCCTGAGTGGCTAATTTCCTTGGGAGCGTGGCCCTATGCTGTCAGTTGCCCGAACTGCACTACCGAGTGCTTAGAAGCCGAAAGCAGTGTGAACCACAATCCCCAAAGTTCTACCACGCCCGATGAGCTCGAACATCCTGTGACACAATGAATCTGGACTCCTGGAAGCCCTCGCAGAAAGCCGATATGCTACAGACGAACATACATGAAATCCCCGAAAGTCTATGAACCCGGACTTCTAAACGCCTTCTACCAAAGCAGACATCTTAAAGGATATGCTTGCAGGAGCAACTGGAGCTTTCCTTCAGTCAGCTGCGCCATGGTTTGGTCGAGGCCACCCCAGCAAGAACCCTACACCCTAACCTTAAACCCCTGAACCCTGAACCCCTAAACCCATGAACCCGAAACCCTAACCCTAAACCACGAACCTCAAAGCCCAAAACTTTGGGTCTTTCGTAGTTTCAGGCTTTTTCATCCTGGGGGCCATTACTAGTAGTGGTGCTTGAATAATCATATAACAGATATTCCTTCTCGTCCCTAGATTCCCTAGATCTTCCGTTAGAATACGCACCAAACCGCATTATAGCGCTTTCAGGGTCTTCGCAGACAGGATCTTACTATTCTTGTGTCGACAAGAAAACCATCCTGTTCTCGGAAGCTCTCATGTACACTATTTCTGTTTGAACTAGACCGCAAGACCAGACCTATTTGGCACCTTAGTGTATTCAGTTGCTTATCTCTGCTACCAGTCTGCCGGTCTATGTGTCTGACTGTCTGTCTACCTGTCTGTCTGTCTATCTCTCGATTTATCTACCTCTCTATCTCTCTCTCTGTCTGTCTGTCCATCTATCTGTCTATCTATCTATCTAAACCCCTGAACCCGAAGCACTACGCCACCAAAAAGCAACAAAGGGAACAAAGAGGTGCGTGCGGAGCTCGCAAGCCTTGGGACGGAGACGGTTCCGGTGCTGGAGAGTCCCAGGATTGAGTCGGTGAGGCATCTTGATGGGCGACCGGGGGTGGGTTAACTACCTTCAATCTTTGACTTGTTAAATTCTTAAACTCTAAAGGTGGGCGGGTTATTTGGGGGTATGAGGCTTTTTCATATTCTTAAACTCGGAGGAAGTGGGTGGAGGAGGATTGGTCTAGGGAGTTCAGCTTGGGGGCTTCCGTGCCGAAGTAGGGGTGTCTAGTAGGGGTGTGTGGGCCTGGGCGGTGGGTCTCGTGTTTAGGGTTTCGGTTCGGTTCAGGGTTCTTTAGGTTTTTCTTCTAGGGTATGGTGGAAGTACACTTTGAATCACTAAACCCCAAACCCTAAACGGTTAGGGTTTAGGGTTTAGGGCTCCAGGGCGGTTCTTTTGGGTTTTGGGTGTGGGAGTTTTTTCGGGTCAAGAGTTTCCAAGTCTGGGGTTTACAGTTTTTGTTTGGCGGCTTGCTTGTTCGAGGTTTAATTACTTGTAAGTTTCGGAAGGGATTACAGGCCTTATTCTCTTGAGCTGCTTGGGATTTTTCAGCCGGGAACGGTGGATCCTTACCGTCGAAAGCACTCCTAGACCATACATTGACCGCGCCTCAATTACGCAATCTAGAAGCCCAAGTAATTTCGATGAGTATTCCTTAGGTTTCCTTGATAGAACTGTACTATGAAGGAACTCCACACCCTGTTCTAATTGTCAAGAGAACATAGACAGCCCGAGTTGAATAGTTAACTTGAAGAAGCGACAACCAGGCTCTGATGAGCAGGTTTGGCCCCCCTAGCCCTGGGCCCGCGTCACCCCACGCCGCCCCCTCCCGTCCCACTGAACAAATGCTCTCAAAAGTCCAGGCTGGGCCCTGAGTTGGAAGAGCCCCTGGTGCTCACCAACTCTTTAAGAAACTCGGCAAGAAGATGAAGTCAAGCTTTATGGGTGAAGGGCTTCAGATGCAGTGATGGTGATGATGATGAGGAGGAAGGAGAAGATGGTGATGAGGAAGAATATGGTGATGTTTATGGCGATTGTAAACTACGGTGCTCACGGTAGTTTGTGGTGTTGCTGATGACGTCGATGATGGCGACGAGGAGAGCGATGAACAGCGTGCCCACTAGAGTCACTGGAGCTTTAGATATCGTTACAATGCTTAACTACAATCACAGAAGGCTTTGTTGTTGTTCTGTTGCCTTCTGAACTCCCTCTAAGTCAGGTCTACAAAGCTGGCCCCCTCAATCCCATTGGCCGTAAACTTCATTTGATCCTAAACGGTGTGATGCCTAATAAACCCTAAACCGCAAGCCCTTTAGCGGAGGAAAGAGACTGTAAACGACAAGCTTATAAACCAAAACCCTGGCGCTAAGCCCCCTATCCCCTCAGCCCTCAACCAACCTCTTGGAACCCTAAGCCAAGCAGCCTGAACCGAACCTTGTTTACGGAACCCACAGAAGTCCTTGTAGAGTGCCGAAAACCCTTCTAGTATAGAACCGCATAGAATCCATCTAGAAACCCTTTGTAAGACCTCGAAGCCTAAACAAGAAACACTGGCTACCTCTCGAGGCAGACGGAAAATTGAAAACGCGCTTTGCAACGCAACTACCTTTGGAATGGGGAGAAAAGGAGCTCAAAAAAATCTTAAACTCTCGACTCTGAAGACCTATACCCTAAATTGTTCTTGGCTTCGCCTAGGCCCGGAAGTCTTGGCCGCTGAGAAGCCCTCGGCACTGGAGGTCAGCGGCCATGGAACAAAAAAGCGGATTAGGAGTTTGAGGTTTGGTAGTTAGTGTTTCAGGTTTGGGTGTTTATTTCAGATTTCAGGCTTTAAGATTTAGGGTTTAGTGTTTAGCGTTTCATGCTTAGGGTCTGTTCTGTGGTTTGTAAGGTTGTAATTTTAGGGTAACGTTGAGAGGTTTGGCGGTTTGGGCTGTAGATGTTAGGCTTTAGCTCTTGGCGTTTGTGGGCTGGGGTTCAGGTGTTTGAGTTTGAGGTTTCAGGGTTTGGTGTTGGCGGGTGTATGAGAAGTTTTCGGCTCAGGGGGTATTTCAGCATTGGAACCTTCGGACAGACGAACCAAGGTGAGGAAATCAAGCATTCTCTCATATCCGTATTGTAAGCAGCATGTAGATGTCGTAGGGACACCCCCAAGAATCCCGGATTCTCAAAGAGCTCGTTCAGTTGTTGAATCTTGTAGAGCCCAGCCGACGTCCCCCCTCTCTTTCTGCCCCTCTCTCTCTCTCTCTCTCTCTTTCTCTCTTTGTCTGTCTGTCTTATGTAGCTATGCATGTATGTTCTTACGTACGGAGTCATACCCTCCTACGCCGAAGCCCTGTAGTCCCGATACTTCAGAAAACTCTAGATCCTAAACTCCTATGCCCCTTAACCTACCTTTGGTTAGTAGGGAATGGAAGAATGGTAGTAGTAGTAGCTATACCTGGAACCTGCGTGTCCTGCCTTTTCCGAGGTCGTTCCTGGAAATCCTGGTTCTTAGATTCAAATCCTGGCTTTCGGGCTAGTGACCCGTATTTGGCAAATGACCTGCTTTCTGCTGACGGGGATATCCAGAACATAAGATGCAGATCCCACAAGCCACTTATTGATTAGNTCTTAGATTCAAATCCTGGCTTTCGGGCTAGTGACCCGTATTTGGCAAATGACCTGCTTTCTGCTGACGGGGATATCCAGAACATAAGATGCAGATCCCACAAGCCACTTATTGATTAGATTCCCGAGGAAATCTCGGCTTACATTGCAGCTGTGCAACAGTTCACGTGTAAGGCCGGCTGAAGCATTATATGATGGGTTAAGATAAAAGGAAATAGAAGAGGAAGCCAAGAGAATAGGGAGGGCCGCAGCGCAGCTGCCCACTTGNCAGCTGTGCAACAGTTCACGTGTAAGGCCGGCTGAAGCATTATATGATGGGTTAAGATAAAAGGAAATAGAAGAGGAAGCCAAGAGAATAGGGAGGGCCGCAGCGCAGCTGCCCACTTGTGGCTCCCTCTTCCGGAGCGAGGCCGCGGCCTCATGGTAGCTTATCCGGGGTTAGCTGAGTTCATTAGTACTCTGGGGTGTGCACTCCTACGGTTGATGGACAAAATCCTGCATGACCCTAAGGACCCTAAACTATGGGAATTATGGTATATATTCCTTATAATGGGTAATGCAGGATTTTGTCCATCAACCGTAGTACGTGGTGTGAAATACACCATATAGCCTCATATGCTATTAAGAGCAATGTTTTCGTGTGGGTTCATGTGTATATATATATATATGTATATATCGGTTGGGGTGAGACACACTAGCTTCTTGAACTGTCGTTCAAGTTGGGGGCATGATGATTCAACATGTGCATAATATCCTTTATGCAGTCACTGCATCTGAAGACGTGGGCTTCTGTTGCATGTAGTTTACTCGATATCTAGTGTATATGTCTGT